>SZWC01018459.1:8463-40600 GCA_023375785.1 Penium margaritaceum
GGGACAAGGGCGCGGACGGCGCGACCAGCGTCATACAACTGATCGGCCTGGGTGGAGTCGTAGGGCAGGGTGTAGTAGGCCCACAGACCTTCACCCTGCGCCCAGATGCGGAAGCTGAGCTCCCAGCTGCGGAACTGCTCGCCGCTCTGAAGCGGCGGCGGAGGTGTCTCAAAGTCCTTTTGCCTGCGGCCGGCACCCAAAGTGGGGCCAAGGACGGAGGTCACTGTCTGCCGTTGGCGCTGAGTCTGCTGTTGTGCCAGGTAGTACGTGGCAGCGGACACAGCGGGGCTAGCATGCCCTGGGGGGATGAAGGACAGCGGCGCACTGGTGATGCTGTGGGAAGCGACCGGCTGTAAGGCTGCAAGCTGCTGCGTCAAGGCGGCAAGATGTTGCTGAAGAGCAGCAAGAGGATCAGGGTGGCCGCCAACGTTACCAGTGGGCTGCTGCTGCTGCTGCTGCTGCTGCTGCAAAGGCGGCGGCTGTTGCTACTGCTGCAGCGGCAATGTCTGCTGCTGCAGCGGCATTGTCTGCTGCTGCTGCTGCAGGGGCGGCGGCTGTTGCTGCTGCAGGGGCGGCGGCTGTTGCTGTTGCAGGGGCGGCGGCTGCTGCTACTGCAGGGGCGGCGGCTGCTGCTGCTGCAGGGGCGGCGGCTGCTGCTGCTGCAGGGGTGGCGGCTGCTGCTGCTGCAGCGGTGGTGGCTGCTGCTGTTGCTGCTGCAGGGGCGGCGGCTACTGCTGCTGCAGTGGCGGTGGCTGCTGCTGCTGCTGCTGCAGCGGCGGCGGCTGCTACTGCTGAAGCGGCGGCGGGTGCTGCTGCTGTTGCTGCAGTAGTCGCTACAAGAAGGGAGGGGTAGGGGTCCCCCCACCAGAGGAGGACCCCTCATCAGGACTCCCTTCCATTACTCAGTGTCCCTTGTTTTCTATCCTTTCCCCGTTTTTTGTTTGTTTTTTTTTTGTTGATGACGTCAGCAGTGACGTCAGCAGAGGAGTGCTGACGTCAGCAACGGTGGACGTTGGGGCCGCTGCTGTTGTTGTTGCTCCTGATGCCGCTGCAGCCGATGCCGCTGCTGCTGTTGCTACTGCTGCGGTTGTTGCCGCTGCTGCAGTTGCCACCGCTGCTGCTGCTGCTGCTGCTGCTTGCTTGCTGCTGCTGCTGCTGCTGCTTGCTTGCTGCTGCTGCTGCTGTGGCTGCTGCAGTTGCAGCCGCAGCTGCTGTTGTTGCGAGCTGCTGCGGCTGCAGCGGCTGCAGTTTCTGCTGCTACGGTTGCTGCCGCTGCTGCAGTTGCTGCCGCTGCTGCTGCTGCTGCTGCTTGCTTGCTGCTGCTGCTGCTCCTGCTGCTGCTGCTGCTTGCTTGCTGCTACTGCTACTGTGGCTGCTGCAGTTCCAGCCGCAGCTGCTGTTGCTGCGAGCTGCTGCGGCTGCCGCGGCTGCTGCAGCTCGCCGCTACGGCTGTGCGCTGCTGCAGCCGCGTGCTACTGCTGCCGCCCGCTGCTGCGGCTGCTGCGTGCTGCATCAGCTGCTCGCTGCTGCGGCGGGTTGCTGCAGCGAGCTGCGGGGGTGGCGGATTTTTTTCTGTTGCCTTTTTTTCCCTTCTTTTCTCTTTGTCAGCGGGCAGCCCGCTGTCTGCAGCGAGCAGCGGGCTGCTGCTCGCCTGGCAGCAGCGAGCTGCTGCTCGCTGGCAGCAGCGGGCTGCTGCTCGCTGCTCGCTCACTACGAGCAGCGAGCAACAGCAGCCGAGGCTGGTAGCTGCTGCTGCTGGCTGCTGCTGCGGCTCGCTGCAGCAGCTGCTGTAGCTCGCTGCTGCTGCTGCACGCTGCTGCAGCTGCTGCGTGCTGCGGCTGCTGCGGCTACTGCCGTTGCCGCTGCTGCCGGCTGCCACTGCCGCTGCTGCCTGCTGCCACTGCGGGCTGCTGCTACGAGCTGCTGCTGTGCGCAGCTGCTGCTGCTGCACGCTGCTGCCGCTACTACGCGCTGCTACTGCCGCTGCCGCGAGCTGCTGCTGCTGCTTGCTGTTGCGAACTGCTGCTGCCGCCTGCTGCTGCTGGCGGTGCCAGTCACTGCATCTGGGTGACGTTCGCCGCTTGCATCGTCGCCCGCAGACGTCAGACGCCGCCTGTCGCTCACCTCCTCGCGTCAGGCGTGGGGGTCAGTGCTGCCGAAAAAATTTCGGCAGCATTTCCCCTGGCCCAGTGGCCGTGGGAAAAAATCTGACGCCGCCACCAGGCGGTTCAATGCTGCCAGAAAAAATCCGGCAGCATTTCCCCTGCACTGGCGCGTATGGGGGTCCGCCGGCGTTGTCTGGCACCTGTTCGTCAGTCTTCTGCTGCTGCTTCTACGCTTTGGCTCTGATACCAAAATGGAATAGCCTAGGCAGCAGGTTGGGGCAGCAGCGTTGTTGATGCAGCGTGCGGGCTTCCACGCTCGTTGCTTAAGTCAGCTGCCCCCTCAGTCTGCTGCTCTAGAGTCTAAGTCTGGAAGCTCTGGGTTTGTTACTCAGAAATGCGCGCGCCAGTGTTAGCGCCAGAAAGCAGCTGAAAACTGTAAGTGACTGATTAGGAATGAAGAATAAACAACAATGGGAGACCACTCCAAGTTCTAGGCCCCCCCCAGCTCTGTAGAGCTTGTTACTCAGTTCAACAGCCAATCAGAAAATAGCTCAGTTCAGGCTGGCAGGTTTTCTCGGTGAGGCCTGCCAGGCAGCCGACAGCCCAAAACTCGGGCGTCGTCTGTTTTGCCTGAAAACTGGACCATACCATAATACCGCCGCTGCAAACGCAGCCGTGTGGTCAGAATCTTCTAGAAAAATAGTAGCGAGGAGTTATGGCAGCCTAAACCCAGATAGTGCCCACAACGGTTTGTGCTGCCAAACAGGGCCATGCAACATGCAACTGGGACCCTAGGCAGTGCATGACGACGCAGACGCAATAGGACGCGCTGGACGCACGCAAGCAGCAAATGCGGTGTCAATGACCGCCGGCAGCACGACCGCCGAGGAGGCCTGCCGATGGAGCTGAGCGCGTCGCCTGAGAGAGGAGGCTCCAGCGAACTGCGAGAAGACCTCAGCGTGCGTCGGCTCCACCGGACGACACTCCATCAGCGTCGCGTCTCGCCGTCAGTCATCTGCACGCTGATGTACACAAGCCGGGAGGACACAACAGAGCACTATGAGAGATGTGCAAAAAACCAACATGCCACGCTACACGTAGTCTTCGATAACGACTTGGGCAATGGAGGAGCAAAACGTGCCGATGAACGCGAACCTTGAAGCGACAATGAACGCTAGCGTGTCAAGCTTTGCGGCAGCTGGAACTATCCTTATGACTTTGATGACCAATCTGGTTATGGATCCGACAGCGATGAACCAGCCGCCCCTACCTCAAAAAGTGCATAGAAGCTTCCTAGCAACACGGCCGCTGACCGGGTGTCAGTGCCTAGTCAGACGGTGACGAGAGTCACAGGTCGTACACACAACGGCAAGGGTTTGGCTAGGAGACACAAGTCAAAGTGTCAGAATGCTTCAATATAGCATATGCAGAGAGAGATGACAACTGACAGGTCCAAGGCATAAACACCTGCCGTGGCGCACGGCGGGTGTCGCACGTGGCAGTCCAAGAGCTGTCCTAAAACCGGCCCAAAAACACTGTTTTGGCCGTAACTCTGCGCACACATGTCAGAATCCTACCCCGTCTGAACCTAGACGTGCAGAATCAAAAGACGCACGCAACGACTGGTCACATGCATGCATCCATCGACTGACAGCGAGTATACAATGCAAAAACATGCAAATGGGCCTCATGCCCAGTCCGCCGAATGTCGCCTGCAAGACGTAGAAGGCATAGCAAGGAGTCCCGGTGACATCTGGGGCTCTGGAACAGTGGTCGGTCAGCTCCAGACGGGTAGTCCGCCGCCTGTCGTCGCGCCGGTGTCACCTGGGCCGCCTGCCTCAGGGAAAGCAGAGTCTGAGATACGGCGTGGAGACCACGTACCGTACCACTCGCACAGCCGCGTGAAGAGCTCTTGCACGTGGAGCCTGTGAGAACTGAGCGAGGAGGTTGACGGCGAACGCGAGGTCGGGACGCGTGATAGTGGCCAGGTACATCAGAGATCTGATGAGACGGAGGTACAAGGTCACGTCCACTGTCTCCCCCAGCTGTGTAGGGTCATCCACCTTCAGGGCATCCTGCCCATCAGGTGTGAGTGGTGTGGAAGCAGTGGACACTGCACCAAGGAGATCGCTAAAGCGCTCCCCTACGACTCGTGCGTATCGGGCCTGATGTAGCAACAGTGTCCGATGTCTGCGATCTCGCATAATCTGCATACCAAGAAACACCGATGCAGGACCGAGGTCCTTCATCCTGTAGGCGGTCTGCAGGACAGCCTTGGTCTCCTTCACGGCCTCCAGCGACGGGAACGCGATCAGAAGGTCATCAACATAGACCAGGATGGCGGTAAACCGCTCGGGTGTCGGTAGGATGAAGAGTGAGGGGTCTGCCTCGCTCTGTACGTATCCTGCGCGAGTCAAGGTGCCAGTGATCTCCCGGTTCCAACACCGTGGAGACTGCTTGAGGCCGTACAAGGACTTGCGTAAGCGCCAGACCTTGTCACCGTCCTCAAAGCCAGGTGGCTGAGCCATGTAGATCTCCTCATTCAAAGAGCCATGGAGGAACGCGTTGTTCACATCCATCGGGTGTAGTTCCCAGTCATGCTGAGCTACTACACCGAACAGAGCTCGTGCTGAGGTCATGCGGCCGACAGGGGCAAAGGTGTCAGTGTAATCAAGTCCCTCAATCTGAGAGAACCCCTTGACGACCAAGCGGGCCTTGTAGCGTTCTAGTGAGTCATCCGGCTTCACTTTCTTGCGAAAGACCCACTTGACCTGAATCGCCTTCCTCCCAGGGGGAAGGTCGACCAGCTCGTAGACTCCGTGCTCTCGGATAGCGCGAAGCTCATCTTTGCAAGCAGCTCGCCAGGCATCAGCATCCTGCGATGAGAAAGCCTCCCTCAATGTGCCCGGGTCCGGCGCCATAGAGGGGGAACTCTGCGTGGCAAGTGCACACGCCTCAGTGTCTAGCCTGACGGCCACGAGATCAGCTACTGAGTCACAAGCGATATGGAACTCGCGAGTGACCAGGTCGTGCCCTATGGGGCATGCTGGGTGTACCTCTGAAAGCTCAGTGCGGACACGTAGGGCTAAGGCCTTTGTGCCTGGATCACCGCTCGCGATGCTGCAAGAGGAACGTCTGGGTCCGGAACCCGACGCTCGCAGAGCTCCAGAATCCAGTGGTCGAAGGCGACCACCGGGCTCACGGGAGTAACCGGAGGTCGAGGGGCGCACCTCAGGCTTAGGAACAGGTACGACCACAGGGACAGGGGCGACCACAGCTGGTGAGGGCTGAGACGAGGCAGTCAGAGATGCCGTGCGCGGAGATGCGTGTGTGTGGGACACTGAGCTGGGGATGACAGCGGGCAAGGCTGGCCCGGACACTGAGACAGGAGTGTCAGCCGACGTAGAGACAGGAGTGGGCTGGGCTGAGTCTGACGCTGGAACAGGGGTGCTAGTGGACACAGAGGGTGATGCAGGAGGAGGCGTGGGAGCAGCGGTACCTGTGGGGTGCACAGCAGGCTGAACAGGTGGGATCTCTGGACCAACGGCAATGATAGCCGGATCATCAAGTGCTGGAGATCGAGAGGGGACTCGAACGGACACATCAGCCTGGCGAGGAATGGTCGCTGGCGAAGAGGTCTCCCCCATCGGCCTAGGACCCTCACAGGAAGGGACATGAGATGCAGAGAGCGCTGTGATCGAAGTCAGATCACGGTATGTGAGTGATTCAAAAAACAGCGCGTCACGGGACTCAATGACACGACGGCGCGTGGGGTCCCAAAAGGGCCAGGCCTTCGACCGCGGGGAGATGCTGATGAAGGCACACAAGCGACCTCGAGGGGAGACCTTGGACCCCTGCTGGTCCTCGGTGTACCATACACAGGCCAGGGATCCCCAGATGCGTGCGAGACGAAGATCGGCACGGTGGCCAAACCAGAGCTCGTACGGTGTAACATGATCCGGAAGCGGACCATGCGGGAGGCGGTTCGAGATCCAAGTCATGTAGGCGAAGCCCTCAAATGCGAAGGACTCCGGGAGACCGCACTCAGACCGCATGGCGCGGACCGCATCCTCCATGGTGCGGTTCCAGCGCTCAGATACACCGTTCTGCTGTGGGGTAGCAGGAGCGGAGACCTGGTGAAAAATGCCGTGCTCAACAATGAAGGAGTCCATCTCGCCGAGGAACTCGCCGCCGCGATCCGAGCGAAAGGTATGCAGCATGTGGCGAGACTGACGCTCAGCCATCACGAGCCAGAGCCAAACCGCAAGGGCGGCGTCGCTCTTCTGACGTAGACTGTAGACCCACCGCATCCGGGTGAAGTCATCGGTCAGCGTCAGAACATACCGGCCCCTCTCGGACAGCGACTCGACCGGGAGAGGACCAAGCAGGTCCAAGTGGACCAACTCGAGGGGCCTCAATGGTCAGGAACGCGAATCAGGGTAAGTGCACCGGTGCATCTTACCCTGAGCGCAAAAAAGACAGTCGGTCTTGGGTGGCTTCTCGAAAGAAGCCACGTCAAGACCAAGAGCGGGCTGTGTCCGAATGAGCTTCGACACAGTGTCGGAGCCCACATGACACAGACGTCGGTGAAGCAACCGCTGGTGTTCCGGGGATAGAACACCAGTGACAAAAACGCGACCAGAGGAGGTGGAAGAGCAAGGGGAGGAGGGCCGAGCAATGCGGTACAAATCATCTACGACTGAAGCACGCAAGACAATGCTACGGGTGTCAAGAGCAGTCACAATTGCTGAGTCAGCGTTATGCTCAACGGAGAGACCCATCAGAGTGCAGGCACGCACAGACAGCAAACTGAGCTCAAGATCAGGCAAAAACAGCACGTCAGAGAGATACAAGGGGCCAGACGGACTATCAAAGCATACAACCCCAACACGGTGAACCGGTAAGGACTAACCAGAACCTGTACGAACAGAACGGACAGTCGAGACAGGACCAAGTACCACAAAGTCACTACGACGACACGTCATGTGGTGGGTGGCACCGGAATCAATGATCCAAGTGCCACCGGAGTCACGACTGGTGGACGTCACTGTACAACGAGCAATAGAACACTCGGCATCAGAGGGACGCTGAGCCGTCAGTGGGAAGGAACGACGTACATCACGAAGGTGAGACTCATGAATCCAGTCAGTGCAGTCAGGCCCATCATCATCACATGCGGACTGTGCTCCCCCACACGTGTCATCACGAGTCACGAGGACGGACGAACAAGCAGTTTGTGGCCCACTCGACGATGACAACACACTCGCACCTCCCTGAAAGCGAAGTGCCAGAAGATGACGAAGCTCGGCGATGGTGCGGTCACGTGGGTCTGGATCACTACTGCTCGCCGGTGAGGATGCAGGAACAGCTGCAGTGATAGTCGCCGCGCGTCCCGAGGAGTGTGCGATGGACGTGCCGGACGCGGTGCGAGCGGCATGGGCAGCCTGAAGTCCGCGAGTGATGCGCTTACAGTCGAGCGGCTGCTGGCACTCGGTGTAGCGATGGGCACCTCCACAGTTGTAGCAGTGCACGACACGGCCACTGCTACCACTGGATGACGACTGCTGCTGACCCGATCCGCGCTTCCTATTCTTCTTCTTCCCCTGGGCAGCTGCTGCAATGCCCTGCGTCTGGGTGGGTGTAGACGGGGTCAAAGAGGAGGAGAAAGATGAGGTCGTGATGGAGGAAGGTGAGGGTGACTGTAGGAGGGAAGATGGTGGTGAGGCGAGGACTGCTGCAGCAAGAGAAGTCTCCTGATGTGCTACTACTGCCTCACGGGCCGACGTCACCTGGAGGAAATGCTGATGGGCCCATGGGAGCAGCTGCAGGGTGGCTGAGAAAGGCTCAAGAGTAGCGTCGCTGTACCGTGTGAATATGTTGGTGTACTCCAGGCGAACTCCGAGCATGATCGTCCGAAGCGCCCACAGCTGTGTGCCCCCTGAGGTCCCCAGTCGCGTGTAGATACGCATGGCGCGCCGCCAGTAATCCGCTGCAGGCTCCGCTGGTCCCTGATAGAGAGAGTGAAAAGCACGAATGTGTGACGCACGCGTGGCGTGCGTCTCTGCGGCTAGTAGGGACAAGGCCAGATGTTAGCCTCCACGAGGATCAGCTCCAGTGCCTCTGCCATCCTCGCTGAGGAAGGGACGGAAGTCAACGACAGTCTCGCGTGGCATGGCGTAGAGAAACCCTCGCATGGCCCGGGCTGCTGTCAGCACCTGTGCTGGATCTGTAGACTGGTATGGGCTGTGGTAGTAAGGCCAAACTTCCTCAGAAGTGGCCCACACGGAAACAAGATCTCCCAACAGTCAAATCCATCCTCGCTGATGTACCGTGGAGGTGGTGCCTCAAAGTCCTTTGGCTGCCGCTCCGTGGGGAGAGCAGCCGCAGGCTGAGGAGGGCGAGTGACGGGAAAAACTCCTGGAAGGGGGTGATCACTGGGGAAGTCAGGTGACGGTCGTATCGGGGACACGGGTGGAGGTCGGATACCCGTCTGCAGCTGACGGAGGTGCTCCTGTAGAAGGCGAATCTCCCGCTCCTGGGAGTCATCCTCGAAGCCTGGCATGAATGGCTCGTCATCAAGAAGGTCCTCAGGTGGTGGGGAGACCACACCAGGAGGTGAAGCAGGCGGGGCACCTGTCACGGGCACCTGAGCTGAGTGTTGGATGGAGGCCGCAACGCCGGCAGCTCCCTGAGAAGTCCGCGGAGGAGCCGTGGACTGAGCGCGCAGGAGCTCAGTCAACGTGCGGATCGCGTGAGTCTGCTCTCGCTGCAGACGATGCATCTCCTCCTACTGGCTGCGCAGGTCCTCAATGGCCTGCGAGCGAGGGCTCAATACCCCTGAAGAAGAGGAGGAGGGATAACCTGGTCCCTTGTCCTTGTCGTCGGGCGAACTCATGTCGCCGCTCACTATGGGACGACAGGTAAAGTTTGCCGGATTTCAAAACCGTCTGCGTTTCTCGGGGAGCTGAAATTCTGGCAACGTTTGACTTTTTGGTTGAAAATTTGGCTAAGTGTAATGCTGATGTCAGCAAGTGGTTGCTGACGTCAGCACGAGCTAATGACGTCAGCAACGAACAATGCTGACGTCAGATCGTCCCATCCTCTTTTTTTTCTCTTTTTTTTTTCTTTCTTGTCACGGTTCTGCCGCTGCGCGGTGGTGCGCGGCAGCTCCGCGGAAGCTGCGCAGCAGCTTTCGCCCAGCTGCTGCTGCAGCTGCGCTGTCAGTTGCAGCAGCAGCTGTGTAGCTGCGTGTGCAGTGGTGGCAGGGGCGGCTGCGCTGCTGCTGCTGTTGCTGCTGCGCGCGGCGGCTGCTGCTACGCGCGGCGCTACTGCTGTGCGCTGCAGGTGCTGCTGGCTGCCGCCGCCGCGCGCTGCTGCTGGCTGCCGCCGCCGCGCGCTTTTGTTGCTGCCACTGCTGCGCTGCTGCTGCTGCCGCGACTGCCGCTGCTGCTGCTGTGCCGCTGCCGCTGCGGCGCTGCTGCTGTCGACGCCGCTGCTGCGCTGCTGCTGCCGCCGTTGCTGCCACGCTGCTGTGGCGGCCGCTGCTGCTACGCTACTGCTGCGTGGCTGCCGCCGCCGCCTCTGCTGCTGCTGCTCTGCTGGTGCGGCTATGGGGGGGGAGTGGCGGCGCCACGCACCGCAGCCGCCACACACCTCTGCAGCATTTGTTGCTCGAGCCCAGGCAATGCCTACGACGGTCCATGATGCCAAAACAGTGTCAGGTAGCAAGAGACATGGACCCTAGACAAAGCATGATGCTGTAGACAAAATAGCACAGTCAGAACCAGCGCTGGGAGCATGGAGACAGCATCTGGGGTGGCAGTGACCGCCGGTGGCCCGACTGCCGAGGAGGCCTGCCGATGGAGCTGAGCACCTCACCAGAGGAAGGAGGCTCTAGCGAACTGCGAGTAGGCCTCAGCGTGCGTCGGCTCCATCGGACGACACTCCAGTAGCGTCGAATCTCGTCGTCAGTCATCTGCACGACGATGTACACAAGCCGGGAGGACACAACAGAGCAGAATGAGAGATGCTAAAAAACCAACAGTCCCTCATGACTCACAGGGGTCGCGCACATGGACGGGCAGAGATACAACCAATGACAAAACTCCTCCAAGGCATGCAGAGATACAGGCAGGGACAAAAAGAGCCAGTCATAAACGCACACCAACCAAACTCACAGCCTTCTTGAACGAGTCACACTTCAGTGCCTTGGTCAAGAAGTCAACTAGCTGCCGTGCTATCTCAACCCACACAATGCAGATGCTACCGTCATGCAACAGTGAACACACATGGTGATACTCAACATTGATGTGCTTTGTGCGTGTGTGATGCAGGCCGTCATTGTCGGTGATGGCCATGGCACTCTCATTGTCACAAGGCATTGTGATGGATGCGACGAACTGACGCAACTCGGACAACAGACGACACAACCACACACTCTCACATGCGCATGAGCCAAGGGCCACGTACTCAGCCACAGCAGTGCTGCATGCAATGCAACCCTGCTTGCCACTGCTCCAGGACACAGTCGTGCCGCCAATCAGAAAGATCCAGCCTTTGCCACTCTTGCCGTCTAGACTGCCGGCACAGCCACTGTCGGTCTAGCCCACCGCAACGACAGACGGCTGACGGCGGAACATGAGACCTTGCCGAGGAGTCAAGACGACATTGCGTAGTACTCCGATTACGGCCTCAATGTGGAGGTAACGCGACTCCTGATAAAACTAAGCGATGAGGTTGACGGCGAACGCGATGTCTGGATGCCTCGTCCTCGCCAGGAACATCAGTGACCCAAAGACTCATAGATATGTGGTCACGTCAATGGGCTCCTCCACAACGGCTGGGTCATGACTCTTCACCTTCACTTGGCCATCACATGACATGGGTGAAGATGCGCTGGGCACGAGGGGTAACTCCTCGGCGAAGCGAGTGGATAGGGTCTGCACATAGGTAGCCTGGTGGGCGTGGAAAATACCCTGGGAGCGATCATGCTCGAGCTCCATGCCCCGGAAGACTCGGGCAGACTCGAGATCCGTCACGTGGTAGGCGGTGTGTAGCAGGTCCTTGACCCACTGGATGGAACCCATGTCATGCGACAGAATGAGAAGATCATCGATGTAGACCAGGACATTGGCGAGGGTTTGGCATCGTGGGTTGACAAACAGTGCGGGGTCAGCGGTGGTGCATTGAAGGCCGCCGCGGAGGAGCGTGCTGCTGATCTCCTGATTCTAGCACCTAGGTGACTGTTTCAAGCCGTGGAGGGCCTTCCGTAGCCGCCAGAATCTCCTAGTGTCGTCGCCAAAGCCTGGAGTCTGCACCATGTAGAGCTCCTCAACCTCCAGTAAACCATGGAGGAAGGCGTTACTCACATCCATCTAATAGAGATCCCACCCATGTTGGGTAACCAGGCTGAAGAGCGACCGTCTCGTGGAGAATCAGCCAACTGGGGCAAAGATCTGGTTGTAATCAACCCAAGGGACCTGAGCAAACCCCTTGGCAGTGAGGCGAGCCTTGTACTTGTCCAAGGAACCATCGGGCTTCCATTTGCGCCGAAAGACCCACTTGGCACCGATGGCCTTCTGACATGGAGGGAGGTCGACGAGGTCATACACGTGGTGTTGCCAGATAGTAGCACGCTCGTCAGCGCAGGCCGCATCCCAGTGTGCGATCTCACGGGAGACTCGAGCCTCGCGTAGATGGTTGGGTCCTCCAGACGTACTATGGAGTGGACTGAAAGAGCATGTGCATCTCGAGCTCCAGGTAGGATGCGTGCGAGTGCAACCATGACAGCATGGCGATGCTCGTGATGAAGCATGGCGTAGCCCAGTGTAGAGCCAAGATGAAGGTCTGCAATGATACTCAAAGTGGTCAGGCCGAGGGCCTTAGTGCCAGGGTCCCCACTCATGACCTTAGGAGTGGAAGCGACACGTGGCGCGACAGGGGGCCGAGATGCCACTGGGCGAGTTGCTTCGGTCTGCGCGCTCACTAATGGTCATGGTCGGAGGCTGACGCCTGGGCCATGCATGTAGCGCGGCAGGGTAGAAGATGGCACCGACTCTGATAGGCCGAGGGAGGTGGGCGGGGTTGCTGGCCCAGAGGGACCAGCGGAAACGACTGGGGCTGCTGGTCCGGAGGGGCCAGCGCACGCGATTGGGGCCGCCGGCCCCGAGGGGCCGGCGGGCGCGACTGGGGTAGGTGGCCTGGAGGGACCAGTGGACGCGATTGGGGCTGCTGGCCCGGAGGGACAAGTGGACACGACTGGGGCGACTGGCCTGGAGGGACCAGCGGACACGATTGAGGCGGCTGGCTCGGAGGGACCGGTGGACATGACTGGGGCAGCTGGCCTGGAGGGACCAGCGGACGCCACTGGGGCGACTGGCCCAGAGGGACCAGTGGAAACGACTAGGGCTGCTGGCTGAGAGGGGCCAGCGGACGCGGCTGGGTTCACCGGCCCGAAGGGACCAGCGGACGCGGATGGGACACTCGGCCCGGAGGGACCAGTGGACACGATTGGGGTTGCTGGCTTGGAGGGACTAGTGGATGCGACTTGGACAACTGGCCCGGAGGGGCCAGCGGGCGCAACTGGGGCTGCTGGCTCAGAGGGGCTAGCGAGCGCAATAGGGACTGCTGGCTCGGAGGGACAAAGTGATGTGCCTCCCGGAAGTGGCAGGACGGAGGAAGGACTCACCACTCCCCCACGCGATTGGAGGGACACCGATGAGCCGGAGCGAACGAGATTGCGTGAAAATAGCTCCTCAAAGAAGAGGGCATCGTGGGACTCGACAATGCAGTGTGGGGAGGGATCCCAGAAGCATCAAGCCTTTGACTGACGAGAGACACCGAGAAAGGTGCAAGGACGCCCACGGGGGGCGAGCTTGCCGCCTTGCTGCGGGACGGTTAGCCACACAATGGCCATGCAGCCCCAGACGCGAGTAGGGCGGAGGTCGGCTCGTTGACCGCACCAGTGCTGGTGCGGCGTGGACTGGCGGGGAAGGGGTCCGTGGGGAATCCGGTTCCAGACTCACGTCATGTACGCCATGGCTTAAAAATAGAAGCCATCGGAGAGGCCGGACTCAACCCGCATGGTCCGGACGGCGTCAGCCATGGTACGGTTCCATCTCTCGGAGGCGCCGTTCTGGGTGGGCGTGTAGGGCACGGACGTCTCGTGGTGGATACCGTAGGAGGTGAGGAAAGTCATGGTCTCGCCCATGTATTCACTACTGCGATCGGAGCAAAAGCGGCAAAGAAATCGACCACACTCGCGTTCTGCAAGGATAATCCAGTCCTGAATGGCACCGGCGACATCACTCTTCTGCCGAAGGCAGAAGACCCAACGGTAGCGAGACTAGTCGTCCGTGATGGTGAGGATGTAGCGGCCATGCTCTCGAAGAGAAACAGTAGAGAGAGGACCCATGACGTTGGAGTGGACGAGGTCTAGAGGGGCGGATGCACGGGAGGAGGATAGAGGGTAAGTGGACCGGCGCATCTTGTCCCGAGCGCATGCAACGCACTCCGGTGGGGCACGGGAGGGGGAAAGTCTCTAGGTCAAGGTCCTTGGCCCGCTGGGTGCGGAGCATGCTGTCAGCGGTAGCAAAGCGGACGTGGCAAAGGCGGCGGTGTGAGAGGCGGGTGTGCTATGGAGAGAGCGTGCTAGTGACGAACACGTGGCCTGTGGCAGCCGACGAGGAGGGGACAAAAGGGGAGGAGGACAGACGAGGTACGTGCCACAGGTTGCCATGAGCGGTGGCGTGTAAAATGACAAGGTCGGACAGACGAAACGACACAGTGCCAACACCATACAAGTGCACAACGTCCATGCTCATGCGGTCAAGGGAAGTAACAGACAGAAGGCCGAGCTCAAGACCTGGGACGAAGAGGACATTGGTCAAGAAGATATCACCGGCAGGACCACAAAAACGAACGACGCCGACATCGCGGACAGGTAACACCTGTTCGGAGCCTGTCCGGACCCTAGAGACATCGCCAACAGGACCAAGCATACTGAAGGCCTCGCGTGAGGCCGTCATGTGATGTGTGGCTCCAAAGTCGATCTAGGTCTCGGTAGGGTCCTGGACCGGTGTTGCCAGATCACGCATAGTCACATGGCAGCAAGCAAGAGACGTGGACGCAGTGGAAGGGGGCGCAAACCGAGACTGCCAAACATCAAGCCAAGCGACGTCATCACGAAAGGGGGCAGAGGAGAGCAAAGGGGATGGCGGGACAGACGAGGAAGTAGGACACGACCGCAGCTCACTCTCAGTCATGCAAAGCAGTGGGGACGAGCATGAGGTGAAGCAACTCGCACTTCCCTGGGGGGAAGGGCGAGGCAGGCTGAGTTGAAGCACAATGAATTGCTCTAGCTGACGCTCGCGTGTGGATGGCTTGGGAGTGTAGACCGTGTGCGGAGTGATGGAGCCAGAGCTCGGATAGAAGGAGGACTACCCCGGGGAAGGGAACGGAGGCACCGACGGCTGCAGATGATATTACTAAGCTGCTGACGTTTGCGGGACCGGTGGCGTGGTCAGAGGAGCAGAGCTGCTGGACGGGGTCGAAGCGACAGGGGTGGCAACAACAAAGGCGACAGAGGTGAGTCGGCGCTCCCGCTGGCGATGCATAGTGGCGATGACGCGGGCCTCGTCATTCGGAAGTGGGCACGTGTACCACTCGTGTCCTGGCTGGACACAGTTGTGGCAGACCGAGCCACCGCTGGACCTAGTCGATTGTTGTTGCTGCTGCTGCTGTTGACCCTTTCCCTTCTTGCCCCGTCGCTTCTTCTTCCC
This sequence comes from Penium margaritaceum, assembly GCA_023375785.1. Taxonomy (NCBI): domain Eukaryota; kingdom Viridiplantae; phylum Streptophyta; class Zygnematophyceae; order Desmidiales; family Peniaceae; genus Penium; species Penium margaritaceum. Next base: position 23,348 of record SZWC01018459.1, read on the forward strand.
CGGCAACAAGGAGCTAGTGGAGGAAGAGGCGACTATGAGGGAAGCGACTACCATGGAGGCAATGGCAGGGGAGGCGAGGGTTTTTGTACGCTGGAGATGGGACTCCTGGTGAGCTTCCTCAATCCTGAGGCAGAGCTCGTATGCCCAGGGCATGAGGGTGCCCTGGATCACCAGGGTGGAGAGGACGACCTGGGGGTAGTGGACGAAGACGTCCACATAGGCACTGGTGGCACCACGCTTGATGGTGAGGAACGCGACCAGAGGGGGTGGAGCAGAGGTGTCAAGGCGGCGGAGGATGTCCTCGGCTCGCTGCCAGTACGCAATGACTGTCTCGGTCTCCCCCATGTGGAGGGAGTTGAACTCTCGCAGCAGACGGCTGGTCTCAATGTTGCTGGATAGGCGATGAGGAAGAGCAAGGACGTGCCACGCAGCTGTAGGGTCTGGGGTGCCGCCAGTGGTAAAGTTGCCGAGAAAAGGCTCTAGGGCTAGGCGGGAAGTTGAAGGAGCGACAGGGACAAGGGCGTGTACACTGCGACAGGCATCATACAGCTCGTCGACCTGGGTGGAATCGTACAGGAGGGTGTAGTATGCCCACATACCCTCATCCTGCACCCAGATGCAAAAGTTGAGCTCTCAGCTCCGGAACTACTTGCCGGCCTGAAGCGGCGGGGGCCGTGTCTCAAAGTCCTTTTGCCTGCGACCGGCATCCAGAGTGGGGCCAAGGATGGCGGTGACTGTTTGCCATTGGCGCTGAGTCTGCTACTCCGCTATGTAATGCGTTGCAGTGGACACAGCGGGGCCGATGTGTTTAGGAGGAATCAACGGCGGAGGGGCACTGGTGGCAGTCTATGAGGCCAGTGGCCACAGTGTTGCAAGCTGTTATGTCAGGGTGGTGAGCTGTTGCTCCATGACAGTCGAGGGGTCAGAGGTACCGATGACGACGCCTTTGGATTGCTGCTGTTGTTACTGCTGCTACTGCTACTGCTGCTGCTGTTACACCTGCTGCTGTTGTTGTTGCTACTGCTGTTACTACTGTTGCGGCTGCTGCTGCTACAGCTGCTACGGCTCCTGCTGCGGCTGCTGTTGCTGCTGCGGCTGCTGCTGCTGCTGTTACTACTGTTGCTGCTACAACTGCTACAGGAAAGGGGGGTTGGGGGTCCCCCCAATAGAGGAGGACCCCTCCTCACTACGGCTGTTAGCCATGGTGGGTTTGGGTGCCCCCTATTCTTATGTGTTGTTTTTTTTTTTGTGCTACTGATGTCAGCAGTGATGTCAGCCTAGGACGGCTTGCATCAACAGCTACTGCAACGTAATCTACTACTACTGCTGTGATAAAGTTTCTTTCCCATCCTTCTGCTCCCTTTTTTGGTTTGATGACATCAGCAATGACGTCAGTAGTGACGTCAGAGGCTGAATGCTGCCGTCAACAGTGGCTGCAGTTAGGGCCGTTGCTGCACAGTTGTAGCGGCTACTATTGTTGATGCCGCTACTGTTGCGGTTGCTGCCATAGTTGCTGCTTGACGTTGCTGCTATTGCTGGTGCTGCTGCTGCTACTATTGCTGCTGCTACTACTGATGCTGATGCTGCTGCTATAGTTCTAGTTGTACCTGCTACTACTGCTGCTATTGCGGCTACTATGGCAGCAGTAGTAACTACTGCTACTGGTGTTGCTGCTGCTGTCGAGCTATTGCTGCTGCTGCTGATGTTGTTACTTTGGCTGCTATGGCAGCAGCAACTGTTGCTACTGCTACTACTGCTGCTGCTGTAGCAGGTGCTGCTGTTGTTGTTGCTGGTACGGTTGCTACGTACTGTTGTGGGTGTTGTGGCTGTTGCAGCAGCTATGGCAGCCGCTGCTGGGGTGGGGGAATTTTTTGTTAGCCTTTTGTTTCCTTTCTCATGTGGCTTAGTGAGCCTCGCTGCTCGCTGTGGGCAGCGGGGTGCGAGCAGTGAGCTCATTGTTCGCTGTTAGCAGCTCGTTGCTCGTAGTGAGCAGCGGGCTCACTACTTGTAGCCCACTGCTCGCAGCGAGCTAGGGGCTACGAGCAGCAGCAGCTGCTGCTGGCTGCTGTAGGCTACTGCTCACTGCTACTAATGTTGCAGCTGCCCGCTGGTACTACTTGCTGTTGCAGTTGCTGTAGCTTGTTGTTGTTACGGCTGCTTACTACTGCTGCTGCTGCTCATTGCCGCTGCTCCTACTGCGAGCTGCTACTGGTGTCAGCCGCTGCTATTGTTGCTGCTGCTACTTGCTGCTCTGGACTGCTGCTGCTGTTGCGAGCTACTGCGAGCTACTGTTGCTGCCTGCTACTGCTGCTATTATGAGTTGCTACGAGCTGCTACTGCCGCGAGCTGCTGCAAGGTGCTACTACTGCCGGCTGATGCTGGCTGCTGTTGCCATTGCTTGCTGCAGTTGCCTGCGGGTGCTACTGCTGTAGGCTGGTGCTGCTGCTCGCTGGTGCCAGTCACTACACGTGGGTGAAGTTGCCACGTACGTCGTTGCCTGCAGGTGTCGGACGCAGCCTGCCGCTCACCTCCTCGCATCACGCGTGGGGGTCACTGCTGCCGGAAAAAATGCGGCAGCATTTCCCCTGGCCCATTGGCTGTGGGAAAGAAACTGACGCCGCCACTAGGCGATCAATACATTAGGAAAGAATCCGACAGCATTTCCCCTGCACTGGTGCGTATGGGGGTCTGCAGGCGTTGTCTAGAACCTGTACGCCAGACTTCTGCTGCTGATGCTACACTCCGAATCTGATACCAAGAAGGAAAACTAGGTTGCAGGTTGGGGCAGTAGCGTTGTTGATGCAGCGTGCGGGCTTCCACGCTAGTTGCTTAAGTCTGATGTCCCCTCAGTCTGCTGCTCTAGAGACTAAGTGTGGAAGCTCTGGGTTTGTAACTCAGAAATGCGCGTGCCAGTGTTAGCGCCAGAAAGCAGCTCAAAACTGAAAGTGACTGATTAGGAATGAAGAATGAGCAACAATGGGAGACCCCTCCAAGTTCTAGCTCCTCCCCACTAGTGTAGAACTTGTTATTTAATTAACCAGCCAATAAGAAAATAAGCCCTGACCTATTTTCTGGGGCAAAATAGCTAGGATATCCATAATCCCGAATCGCGGACCCTCCCATATATAGGAGCGGAAGATTATGTCCCCCATATCCAGCACTTCAAAAAACAAGAACGATGTATCCGGCTCCCTCACCATGCTTGACCAACGACATGCATCGCTGATCGAGCATGGAGAGGAGGGTCATGTGACCGTCGCTTGACCGCGACCTCGCTCCCTCGTGAGATCGCGATCGAGAGATGACCCTTTTTTATCTTCTTTTTTGACGCGCAAACCCCCTCTTAAGGTTTAGGGTTTTCTATGTTTTGCGCGGGCTCCACCCGTGCAAAACATAAAAAACCCTAAATCGTGGTAAGGGGTTCGCGCGTTGAAAATGAAAATCGAAAAAAGCGTCATCGCTCGATCGCGATTGAGCAAGAACGCCCACTTCAAATTTTCATTCTTTTTCCATGGCAAACAAGAAACCTTAAGTTTGCGAGAAAAAAACATTCAAACCCAACCCCAAAGTACAGTCGGGGTTGAGGGTTTTGTTTTTTGCACGGGCATGTGCTGGGTCCCGCGGTAGCGGGGCCCAGCAGATTCCCTTTCAACGCATGGGATATGTCGGACCCCTCACGCAAACCCCACGCAAATCCCTCACTCGAATAATCACAAACACCTCAAACGTGGGGTTTGTGATTGTTTAAGGGGCATGATGACGTCACGAATCCAAAGCTGCATTTCATGCAACGACGACATGGTGTTCGCGCACTTTTGTGGATACGTCGTTGTTTTTCTTCAATCGGTGGATGTATCAGCGTTAAAGTTAAGCTCAGCTGGATATGATGTTGTTAAAGAGTGATCGGTGGATATGGCGGATCTATCAAGAATTTGAGTATGGGTATATGGTCACACCTTGGCATTTTCTGGCAGACAGGGTTTTCTCGGTGAGCCCTCCCAGACGCCCGATAGCCCAAAACCCGGGCGTCGTCCGTTTTTCCTGAAAACTAGACCATACCAGAATACTAACACTGTGAACGCAACCGTGTGGTCAGAATCACCTAGAAAAATAGTAGCAAAGAGTTATGGCTGCCCAAAACCATGCAGTGCCTACGACGGTCCACGATGCCAGACAGTGCCATGTAGCAAGAGACATGGACTCTAGGCAAAGCATGATGCTGCAGACGCAATAACACAGTCAGAACCCGCTTTGGGAGCATGCAAACATCATCTGCAGTGGCAGTGACCACCGGCGGCCCGACCGCCGAGGAGGCCTGCCGATGGAGCTAAGCACATCGCAGAAGGGAAGAGGCTCTAGCGAACTACGAATAGGCCTCAGCGTGCGTCGGCTCCACCGGACGACACTCCAGCAGCGTCGAATCTCGCCGTCAGTCATCTGCCTATCAATGTACAGAAGTCGAGAGGACACAACACAGTACAATGAGAGATGCATAATAACCAACAAACAACGATCAAAAGAAAGTTGACCTCATGGCCGCGCTTTTGCGTGGCACATCGTTAGGTTGGTGGACCGACCTAAAGACCATCCGACAGCAGCAGGAGACCGGCGGAGCATCATCAACGGCTCACGACACTCGTCTCCCATCACTGACCGCAGGCGTTCTACCCTTGGAGCAGATCAACTCATAGTGGCAAGACGTGCTGATGCCACCAACCGTTTGGAACGAGTTCTCGCGCGCAATGCTTGCACGCTTTGGATGACTGAACGAAAAAACTGATGCATGGTACATACTCTGGCTTCTACGTCAGTAGTCAAGCGTGGTTGAGTACACACAGACATTCCGCGAGATCATCACCATAGCAGACATCGCCCACGATGAGCGAGTGTTGTTTTCACTACAATGTCAGCAGCAAGCGAGATATCCGGTGATCGATCGCCATTTTTGGCATCTAGAACGACTTGCCACGGATGATTGCAGCAGTAGAAAGGATCGACAGTGCCGTCTAGAATGCTCGGATCCAAGAATCCTACGGTTGGCGACCTCAGGCCATAATTACCGTGATGATGGAAATAACCAGTCGGCGACTGCGATGGAAGTGGATGCCGTTGACCAAAGCGATATGGGAACCTGCTACAAGTGTGGAAAAGTGGAGCACATCGCTCCGAATTGTCAAAGCAAGGAACCTGCCAAAAAGAGGGGGAAGTCGCAGAAAATTGAGCCGGGAAATGGCAAGAGGCAAGAGCAAAAGGCGCAAATCCTGTCCGTAACGAGCGATCTGCGCCGCACGATTGTCCATCTGAACGGCCCACATTGCTGTAGAGGGTTTCTGAGATGGCAAAGTTTGATGAGGGGTACAAGGACGATCTGCGAAACTGCTAAAAGTGCAGCCTCGAGGATGAAAAAACCGTAGAACAGTACCGACAGTATTGGATGGGAGCCGACAGATTCGGAGACATCGAGAACAACTACGAGTACAAGTGGGAGATCTTCGGGATGTAGCGGTATAGAGGTCTTCTCTAATGAGCGATCATAAAATCATCCTTGGAGGAGATTTTCTATACCGGCATAATCCTAAGTTTAAATGGAACAGCGGCAAGATCTACGTGGAGATCGATGGGGTCAAACGACAACTTCCGGGTGAGGGACGAAAGCCCACAATGGAAGCAACAGAGGTGGAAGCAGCACAGGAAGTAACGGAAGCCAAAAAGCGACAACCGGTGCAGTCGATACCGCTCAACGTGGCTAAGCAGTGATAAAATGCCCTTATTCTGCTTGACCTACGTAAGGTCTTGCCTGGGTTTCAGGGGCACCCGGTAATTTTTGCATTTCCCAGATATTCCGGGCAGAACTCAGTGGGAGGTCCACCTCGACCTCGACAGCTCACGGATGCGAGGATGCAAGGATGCGAGGATGCAACGATGCAAGGACGCGAGGACGCGAGAAGCGAGTGAGTGAGCTCCACACGCCAAGGGTGTGTTTTGCGTGCACCTTCGACTGGCATTCCAAACACGCCACGTGAAGGTGGCTTTTCACCCCTCCGCGAGTAGCATAAAGTTTATGCTACCCGCCGAGGGGGTGTCTAGACGATGAACTTCTGACACCAGATGCAGTCAATCACGACAGCGGTACTTCCGGTGGCGTGTGCAACAACATGACTACACTCACCACCGAGAACCTTACACGGTGATGTGTGACGTACGCAGCGACTCACCGAGAGAGAGGACAGACCGTCGATCTCGACGATCGATGGCCTAGTAGTTCTTGCACTAGGCACTAGGTGCAAGAAGAACACAAAGTTCAGGTGCAAGCACAGGACTAGATTCAGGAGCAAGTAGCTTGCTATAGCAAGCTAGGATAGCAGCAGGCAAGGGCCAAGACAGGCCGGCTGAACAGTATTAATACCTTGTACTATGTTCATTATAATTAACCTGTCATTTCCGGTTCTGGCTTCCAGACTTCTCCGAGTCTATCTTTTCACTACGACAGTGCTCTCCACACACCAAGGATTAATCTCTAGAGTGCACACTCTCGCATCTTGTATTAGAGCCAGATCCATGCATTGGACGAAAGTGTTTCCGGAGCTCTAAAGTCTTTAAGGAGAAAAAGGCACGGACTGCGCCGGACAACGTCGAGGCTGAACGAGAGGGAGATTTTTTGGACTGGACTTCGAAGCCAGCGCACGAGTCAACCTCCGGATGTTTTTTTCTATATTTCTAGAGCGTCCACACGGCTGACCATACGCGTGCGGGAGACGATGGGTGACTCCCACGCACTTTGAAGACGTCAGATTCTCATCCCGGACTGCGGAATTGTTGCAGGAAATATTCTTGATTGCTGCCGAAGTGCTGCCATTGTTTTAGAGAATCTCCAAGAGCCAAAAATCAGGTAGAGTCATGGAGCAGGCCTTGCAACAGATCGTAGAGCAGATGGGAGCCTACAAGCTAGAGAATGAGCGGCTCAATCCGCAGATGGCTGACTTGCAGGATGGGACTAACGCTGGACAGGTTCGGGCGGCCTGGCCAAGGAGTCCACCAAGACCAAAGCCAAAAGCTCCTGAACCGTTCAATCCCTCAATCAAGGGTGTAAGAAAACGGACCTTGTTGTTCACAATGAACAGCTACTTTGGGGTCTGGGTCACCCTCCAGAGGACGATGCTGTGTGTGTGTCATTCACAGTGACACTGAGCAGCATTGCAGTGGTGGAGGCAGCTGAATATGTTGGCCACTCGAGGTGGAGGTGGGAACGCAGCTGTGCAACATGTCGTGTGGTGGGAGCCAGGCGCAGGACAAGCTGATGCTCGCATGCAGACGACATGGGAGCAGTTTGTGCAAGCCATCGGAGATCGGTTCAATCTCGTGAACACTTCCATGGTCTCACGCAACAAGCTGAAGCAGTTGAAGCAGATTGACTCGGTGCAAGAGTATGCACGCTGTTTCTTGGCATTGTGCTCGAAGATTGACGACATGAGCGAGCCGGTGATGGCAGACAAGTATCATGACGGCTTGAAGGCAGAAATTCAGCGCACGCCGACACTTTGTGGCATCATGTCGTTCGTGGCTACGAATGATGGTTGGTTATTGTCCTCCTTACTGCAGAGTTTGACGGTTGAGGGACATGGTGAACAAGGAGGCGGGGGATATTTGCGAGTCGTCCATGAGGTTTCCAGAATTGGTAGCGTGATTGCAAGAGGGCGATGCAGATGGCCACTATGTTTTGGAAACCAAATCAGTCCGCATTGAGGGACTTGACTGACCAATAGAGTTCAGGCGGTTATTCATGGCTCCTGGAGTAGCACGGGCGGCAATTGAATATTTTTGCCCAGTGATCATTGTGGACGGGACATTAACAAAGAATGGATGGTTGCAGTGCATCTGACGGCAGCAACCGTAGACGCTCAGTGTTTGATTCTCCCTCTTGCCACTGCATTGGTTATTGGAGAGGATCATTCAAACTGGGGCTGGTTTTAGAGGAGGTTGCTTTTGCCTTCCCAAGCATGCTATGAGAGGACATTGTGATCATCTCTGACAGGCACCCTGGTATCACTCATGGTTTGGAGATCATGTTTCCGAATGCTGAGCATGCCTACTATGCCTGGCATATCCATGATAACATCCAGGCCAAATTTGGCAAGAAGGCTGCTGATGGATTCAGGCCCCTTGTGTTGGCACGTACAAACAAGGAGTGGGACAAAGCTATTGATGTACTGGAGAGAACGTCAAAGAAAATCTGGTCTGTCTCGTAGGGAATCCGGAGGATCCGTTCTCATGAGGTAGACCTCGGAAAAAGTGGTCGAATGTGGCATTCCCTAGGCCACGTTTTGGCCACTATATATCAAATCTGAGCAAGAGTTTGAATCAAAGGTTGAGTACCATACGATAAAAACCACCGCTCCACCTGAAGATGAGCATCTACGAATTCATGATGAGAGAGTTTGACAAGAGGCGACAGGAGGAAAACTGCTGCCGTGGACAATGGATGCCTAGTGCCACAGCGAGGGTGGAGAAGAGGTCTATGCACACAAGTGGGTAGTTTGTGGATCGTTCGAGTGAAATCAAAGTGAAGGTGACGGCACCATGCGGTGAACATCGTGTGAAAGTCAATCTTGAGAAGACGAAGTGTGGGCGCAAGAAGTTTCAAGATCTTCAACTCCCCGGTGTCCACGCAGTTGCCCTTTGTCGGACGTGCCGCCCACCAATCGACCCCCTTGTGTATGCTGATGAGGCCTTTACGACACGAGCATGGCAGGGTACCTCTGCAAAACCTTTTCCACCAACCCTTATCGAGGGTATCAATTTCACTCCTGGAAAGTGCTTGCTTCCTCCAATGTCACGGCCTGTGGGAAGACCTCGAGTTAAACGCCGTCTGGATGCACGCGTGAGTGAGTCAAAGAACTGTTTTCCTGGCAACTGCGGGTGAGCAGGCCACAACGTGCGTACTTGCACACGTGTAGTACGTGGTGGCCATCGGGGCAGGGAACGCGGAGGAACAAGAAGAGGTCATACCCAAAGAGGCAAGGTTACAAAAGATGATGGTGGAGGAATCGTCGGTGATGAGAGTGCACCGAGGGTACGAGGTCGTGTTAACTCAACAGAGACAGGAGGGGCTGGACGAGAGGACAATCTGGAGAGGGGATGGAGATGAGGGGTTATCCGTGATCGAGGAGAAGGAGCACGAGGAGTGAGACATGGGCATGTTGGAGGAGAGGGGGGTGGATTTCAGCATACACCCAGTCATGTAGAAGCAATGGAGAGAGGAGGTTCTAGACAAGAGGCCAATGTTGGGAGGGAGAAGACGTGGAGGGAGAATGGCAGCCATTGCTCAGGGAGGCAGGCTTGTGGATGATGATGGTGGATGATTTGTGGGTAGTGAGTGTGTACCAGGGGCAGGCCATGGTGGTGGCGAAGGAGCACGAGGAGCAAGGCAGGGACACCCCCTCTCCTCCAAGGGACACCTTCGAGGAGAGGGGGTGGATTTCAGCAAGAAACAAGAGGAGGGGCTGGACCATTGGGCAACATGGGGAGGAGAGGTAGAGGACGTGGAGGAAGCAGGGCAGTTGTTTTTTAAGGGAGCGAGCCCATAGACAATGACGGCGGAGGATTTTTAGGCAATGAGAGTGCACCATGGTCTGTCCAGGGTGATAGCAAGGGAGTATGAGGAGGAAGGTAGGGACACAGGGGAGAGGGGGGTGGATTTCAGCAAGGAATAGGAGGTGCAAACACCAAGAAGAGGGGACAAGGAGGAGGGGCTGGATGAGAGGGCAATGTTGGGAGGGGAGGGAGAGGACGTTGAGGAAGGGCATGTATTGCTCAAGGGAACGAGTTGAATGATGATGACGAAGGAGGATTTGTGGACGATGGGAGTGGAGCATGGGTTGCCCATGGTCAAGGAGAGGGAGCACGAGGAATGGGTGAGGGGTTAGCTGGAATACAGGAGAGGGGATGAGGAGGGATGCGGATGGGTTGGGTTGAATCACAGCCGTAAAAAGTTTTAGGCACGAGGGGAGAGGCAGCTAGGATGCATCATGGAGTTGCTTGAAGGAGAAGTCATTCTTACGCACGCCATGGTGAGAGGGTCATGGACGAAACAAAACACGAAGGTGGAAATCTTCTTGTGAATCTCTTGCGTAACGATCAATCAAGAGACCAGGGTACAGGTGAAGAGTATGGTGGGCGATCTACTCGAACATCATTTGGTGCCATTTTGCGTCAGCGCCTCATAGATAGGATGAGAGGTGTGCCACCTCACACATCCCTTGGGGGGGACATAAACGTGCCAAGAGGACTTGGAAGTACTCTGACAAGCTTTGGGGGAAGAGGAGGGATCGAGAATACTGCACGTAAGCATGGAGAATGACGTTTGCCTAGTATGCACGATGCACCTACAAATCACACGCATACTACATAAGGCATTTTAAGTATGTGGGCGGGAGGGCGGTTATTACATCCTCATCCTACACCAACAGACGGTGGGAATCAATGTTCGTAAGGATGAGATAGTTCAATGCAGCACATGGCTCATGATCCATAGCATATGACAATGGTCATGGCAGGAACATGACAACTTTGCATGTGTGGAGGTTTGTGGTGCCAAAACCCTGCATGAGTTTTATCTTAGAAACACTTGCCATGATGTTTACCTTGCCTTTGGTTTGTAAAGACACCTTTTAGCTTACACCTTTTTTTGAGGAGATGAAAATAGACTTATGGAGGGGCATACACTTTCGACAAACATACGGATGAACGTCATTTGTGCAAGTAGACACCAAAGCATTTCAACGGGTGTATATGAATAGGGTGTACGCAATGTTCCACTGATTCATGTGTTCATTGAGAAAATACTAGACAAACGTTTATACGTCAGACCTCATCAAGTCCTTACAATGGTAGGTGTGTGTATCGGTTGGGAGCCATCGTTTCATTGTGTACACATGACGGTTGTTCAAAAGGTTGTGTTCAACCTCTTCAATAACAAGCATGATGTAAGATAAGACACAGAGGCAAAATGGTGTGTACACAATCTTTTGAGGCTACCTAGACAAATATTCGTTTGTGCCAAATAGCCCAGATACCCATAAAACGCAAAGTGTGACTCTGATCCGCCCGGTAGCGGCACAAAAAATACTCAGAAGCCCATTCGAAAATCATGCTCGCTCGCAGCATGTGTCGACGGGCGAGCATGAAAAAATCTTGCATGCGGACATCGCTCCCACGCGAGCATCGCGAGGGAGCAATGACCGCTTTTTTTTTTTCACATAAACCCCCCAGTTCGATTTAGGGTTTTGTATCTTTGGCGCGNAGCCCAGATACCCATAAAACGCAAAGTGTGACTCTGATCCGCCCGGTAGCGGCACAAAAAATACTCAGAAGCCCATTCGAAAATCATGCTCGCTCGCAGCATGTGTCGACGGGCGAGCATGAAAAAATCTTGCATGCGGACATCGCTCCCACGCGAGCATCGCGAGGGAGCAATGACCGCTTTTTTTTTTTCACATAAACCCCCCAGTTCGATTTAGGGTTTTGTATCTTTGGCGCGCCAAACATAAAACCCTAAATCGAACTGGGGGGTTTGCGTGACAAAAAAAAAGCGGTCATTGCTCCCTCGCGATCGAGCAAAAACGCCCTTCTTTCGTTTTTCATAACTTATTGTACACGCAATCCTATTATTTTAACACACAAACCGCATTCAAACCATACCCCAAATTACATTCAAGGTTTTAGGGTTTTATTTTTGCGCGGGCTCCTGCTGGGCCCCATTGCATCGGGGCCCAGCATGATCGCTTTCAACGCATGGGGAGTCTCGAACTTCCTTCAAACTCTAAAAAAACCTCTCCCCACTAGTATCACAAACCCTTCAACAAAGGGGTTTGTGATGGTAGCGGAGGGCGCCGCATACCATGCGTCGTCATCGTATGGCATGTGGTCTCGCCATGCATTTTTGTCTGTTTTCTTTGTTACTGGCGTGGCGGTAGCGGCGGCTGATGGGTACTTAAGTTTTTTTTTCGCCCGACGACGGACGAATCAGTTTTATGTTTCTACTATTTGGGTATCTCGTACAGTAACCCTATTCCTTTTTTGAGGCTAGTACTGCAAACATTTTCATACACTATGTAGCGTGGCAGTGCCACGCCGACCGGTCAAAGGAGCCATGTGGCTCGAGCGGGGTCACCTGGATTTGTGGGCGTTTAGATGGGATGGCTTGAGGGTCGGAGACCCTCAAACACTGCGGTTTTGGCCTAGTTGGCCAAGGATTCCGTCGAATCCGTTACATTGGTATGAGAGCTCCAGGGCTCGAATCCCACGTCGGCATTACCGGAGATACCGAGGCAGCTCTCACTCCTAGCGGGGGGAGTGTAGCGTAGCTGTGCCATGCCGACCGGTCAAAGGAGCCACGTGGCTCGAGCGGGGTCACTTGGGACTATAAGAGGTTAGTCGGGATGGCTTGAGGGCCGGAGACCCTCAAACACCGCGGTTTTGGCGGATGGCCAAGGATTCCGTCGAATCTGTTACACACTGGCTTCGAATGCAAATATTTGTGTGAAGGGAGATAGTCGGTCAATTTTTTTCAGAATAGGGCCATGTAAGGCGAATAAGTTGCAAGAAAGGAGATCATGAGATAATGTTTTGGAACCCGAATCACACAAGATAATAAAATGGGCGGAAAGCCCAGATACCCCTCGTTTTGGACAATAAGCCCCATCCGCCCCTCAGCCGGAACAATAAACCCCATCCGCCCCTCCGTCAGAACGATAAGCCCCGTCTGACCCTCCGCGAGAACGATAAGCCTCATCCCCCCCCCCCGCCAGAATGATAAGCCTCATCCGCCACTGCCCCAGAACAAGAAGCCTGATTCGCCCCTTTAGCAAGGACGCGAGTTTTGAAGCGTAGAAAATAAACGATATACCCCTTTTGTTTGTCAAGAAATAGCATGTCCCCGTCGCATTGATGCGGCGTCGACATGCTAACGTCACATTTTTCTACCCAATCATCACAAACTCTTTAATAGAAGGGTTTGTGGTTTTTTGGAAGTGGTTTGCGGGGAGTTTGCATGGGGGGGGCTGAGACTCCCCATGCGTTGAAAGGGAACTTGTTGGTCTCTTCTACCGCGGGACCCAGCAGGTGCCCGCGTAATAACAAACCCTAAAACCCTGGGTGTAATGAGGGAGTGGGTTTATCTAAAGTTTGTTTCTCAAACAATGGTATAAAGTTGAACAACATGTAAAAGAAAACAACTAAATGATTTCGATCCCCAATGATGGATCGGGGATTCCTACCGAGGCCTGTCGGCCGGAATTCCTGACAAAATCCCCCCTCCCCACACTCCCTACCGCCTCCCGACAGCCCACCGGCCGCCCACGAGGGCCTTGATCGACGGGCGGGTGTGTGGGCTGGTGGGCTGCGAGGGCAGGGCGGGGGGGGGGGTAAGAAAGTGCGTAGAAGCTTCCTAGCAACACGGCCGCTGACCGGGCGTCAGTGCCTAGTCAGACGGTGACGACAATCACAGGTCGTACACACAACGGCAAGGGTTTGGCTAGGAGACACAAGTCCAAGTGTCAGAATGCTTCAATATAGCATATGCAGAGAGAAATGACAACTGACAGGTCCAGGGCATAAATACCTGCCGCGGCGCACGGCGGGTGTCGCACGCGGCAGTCCAAGAGCTGTCCTAAAACCGGCCCAAAACCACTGTTTTGGCCGTAACTCTGCGCACACATGTCAGAATCCTACGCCGTCTGAACCTAGACGTGCAGAATCAAAAGACGCACGCAACGACTGGTCACATGCATGCATCCATCGACTGACAGCGAGTGTACAATGCAAAAACATGCAAATGGGCCTCATGCCCAGTCCGCCGAAAGGCGCCTGCAAGACGTAGAAGACATAGCAAGGAGTCCCGGTGACATCTGGGGCTCTGGGACAGTGGTCGGTCAGCTCCAGACGGGTAGTCCGCCGCCTGTCGTCACGCCGGTGACACCAGGGCCGCCTGCCTCAGGGATCTGCAGGAGTATGGACACGGCCGAGTGGTCACAGTAAACTGTACAGGAACGGCACAAATCACAACACTCCCCCATGACCCGATGGTACGCATGTCCATACACGTTCAGCACTGGTACAACCACATAGTGAGTGACACAGACAGATGAGACGGCAACGTGCATCCCACACTCAACCACTGTCACGCACGGGGCGAAGCCCAACAGAACGAATGGCTACATTGAACTTTCCGCGGGCAAGTGCCTTCGTCAAGAAATCAGCTCGCTGCAAGTCAGTGCCAACACACATGATGGAGATCACGCGTCGCTCCACCAGATCCCGAACGAAGTGATGCTCAACCGCAATGTGCTTTGTGCGAGCATGAAAAACACCAGAGTTCTCCGCAATGGCGAGAGCACTCTGGTTGTCGCAACGCAGCACAATGGCGGGTACTGACTGCCCAAGCTCAAGAAACAAGCGCTGCAGCCAAACTGCCTCAGCAGCCCCTGCCCCCAAAGCCACATACTCTGCCTCCGACGAGCTACGTGCGATGCAGCCCTGCTTCCCACTTCACCAAGGCAAAGCGGTACCACCGAGCAGAAACACGTAACCAGTGCGACTGCGCCCGTCAGGACTCCAAGCCCAGTCGCTGTCAGTGTAGCCGTCAAGGACCACCGAACACTGCCGACGAAAGCAGAGTCCGAGATACAACGTGGAGACCACGTACCGTACCACTCGTACAGCCGCGTGAAGAGCTCTCGCACGTGGAGCCTGCGAGAACTGAGCGAGGAGGTTGACGGCGAACGCGATGTCAGGACGCGTGGTAGTGGCCGGGTACATCAGAGATCCGATAAGACAGAGGTACAAGGTCACGTCCACTGTCTCCCCCAGCTGTGTAGGGTCGTCCACCTTCACAGCATCCTGTCCATTAGGTGTGAGTGATGTGGAAGCAGTGGGCACTGCACCAAGGAGATCGCTAAAGCGCTCCCCCACGACTCGTGCGTATCGGGCCTGATGCAGCAACAGTGTCCGACGTCTGCGATCACGCACAATCTCCATACCAAGAAACACCGATGCAGGACCAAGGTCCTTCATCCTGTAGGCGGTCTGCAGGACAGCCTTGGCCTCCTTCACGGCCTCCAGCGACGGAGACGCGATCAGAAGGTCATCAACATAGACCAGGATGGCGGTAAACCGCTCGGGTGTCGGTAGGATGAAGAGTGAGGGGTCTGCCTCGCTCTGTACGTATCCTGCGCGAGTCAAGGTGCCAGTGATCTCCCGGTTCCAACACNCACTGTCTCCCCCAGCTGTGTAGGGTCATCCACCTTCAGGGCATCCTGCCCATCAGGTGTGAGTGGTGTGGAAGCAGTGGGCACTGCACCAAGGAGATCGCTAAAGCGCTCCCCCACGACTCGTGCGTATCGGGCCTGATGCAGCAACAGTGTCCGATGTCTGCGATCTCGCACAATCTCCATACCAAGAAACACCGATGCAGGACCGAGGTCCTTCATCCTGTAGGCGGTCTGCAGGACAGCCTTGGCCTCCTTCACGGCCTCCAGCGACGGAGACGCGATCAGAAGGTCATCAACATAGACCAGGATGGCGGTAAACCGCTCGGGTGTCGGTAGGATGAAGAGTGAGGGGTCTGCCTCGCTCTGTACGTATCCTGCGCGAGTCAAGGTGCCAGTGATCTCCCGGTTCCAACACCGTGGCGACTGCTTGAGGCCGTACAAGGACTTGCGCAAGTGCCAGACCTTGTCACCGTCCTCAAAGCCTGGTGGCTGAGCCACGTAGATCTCCTCATCCAAAGAGCCATGGAGGAACGCGTTGTTCACATCCATCTGGTGTAGTTCCCAGTCATGCTGAGCTACTACACCGAACAGAGCTCGAGCTGAGGTCATGCGGCCGACAGGGGCAAAGGTGTCAGTGTAATCAACTCCCTCAATCTGAGAGAACCCCTTGACGACCAAACGAGCCTTGTAGCGTTCCAGTGAGCCATCCGCCTTCACTCTCTTGCGAAAGATCCATTTGACCTAAATCGCCTTCCTCCCAGGGGGAAGGTCGACCAGCTCGTAGACTCCGTGCTCTCGGATAGCGCAAAGCTTATCCTCGCAAGCAGCTCGCTAGGCATCAGCATCCTGCGATGAGAAAGCCTCCCTCAATGTGCCCGGGTCCGGCGCCATAGAGGGGGAACTCTGCGTGGCAAGTGCACACGCCTCAGTGTCTGGCCTGACGGCCACGAGATCAGCTGCTGCGTCACAGGCGACATGGAACTCGCGGGTGACCAGGTCGTGCCCTATGGGGCACGCTGGGTGTACCTTTGAAAGCTCAATGCGGACACTCAGGCCTAAGGCCTTTGTGCTGGGATCACCGCTTGCGATGCTGCGAGAGGGACGTCTGGGTCCAGAACCCGACGCTCGCTGAGCTCCGGAATCCAGTGGTCGAAGGCGACCACCGGGCTCACGGGAGTATCCGGAGGTCGAGGGGCGCACCTCAGGCGCAGGAGCAGGTACGACCACAGGGACAGGTACAACCACAACTGGTGAGGGCTGAGACGAGGCAGTCGGAGATGCCGTGCGCGGAGATGCATGTGTGGGGGACACTGAGCTCGGGATGACAGCGGGCAAGGCTGGCCCGGACACTGAGACCGGAGTGTCAGCCGACGTAGAGACAGGAGTGGGCTGGGCTGGGTCAGACGCCGGAACAGGGGTGCCAGTGGACACAATGGGTGATGCAGGAGGGGGCGTGGGAGCAGTGATATCTGTGGGGTGCGAAGCAGGCTCGACAGGCAGGATCTCTGGACCAACGGCAATGATAGCCGGATCATCAAGTGCTGGAGATCGAGAGGGGACTCGAGCGGACACATCAGCATGGCGAGGAATGGTCGCTGGCGAAGAGGTCTCCCCCATCCACCGAGGACCCTCACGGGAAGGAACATGAGCTACAGAGAGCGCTGTGATCGAAGTCAGATCACGGTATGTGAGTGACTCAAAAAATAGCGCGTCATGAGACTCAATGACACGACGACGAGTGGGGTCCCAAAAACGCCAGGCCTTCGACCGCGGGGAGATGCCGATGAAGGCACACAAGCGACCCCGAGGGGAGACCTTGGACCCCTGCTGGTCCTCGGTGTACCATACGGAGGCCAGGGATCCCCAGACGCGTGCGAGACGAAGATCGGCACGGTGGCCAAACCAGAGCTCGTACGGTGTAACATGATCCGGAAGCGGACCATGCGGGAGGCGGTTCCAGACCCAAGTCATGTAGGCGAAGCCCTCG
>SZWC01018459.1:45875-56634 GCA_023375785.1 Penium margaritaceum
CCTGGTGCTTCTACTGAGGGAATTGTCCGCCTGAAACATGCTGCGAAGGCCTTCCTCTTTCGATTCCGGACGCTGTTCCTCACGCCCTCCCTGTCTCATCCGGGATCAGGGCAAGGGGACGGCCACAGTTTCACAGCCGGCCACCCTTTCTGATGCCACACGGCGACCCACTCTGATGAGGGATGGCTCATCACTCGTGACTCACGAGTGAATCTTCACGAGTCGTCAAGATTGGTACCCGTGAGCCTCTTCGGGCTACGCGCTGGCCGCAGTCTGCACTGCTTACTCTGCAGTGCAGCGCACGACCTGTACGAGATGAAATGTAATTTTCGCCCTGCACTCCCATTCTTCTGTGTCCTCTTTCGACCTAAGGAGCGAACGAGCGAGGCCAGACGGAAGAGCAGCTGCTGCAATGGCGCTCCGAGTGAACGTCCTCTGGAATCAGGTGCGACTCGCACCGTGCGAGGGTGCGACTGCACTCACGAGCCAGCAGTATGAAGCTCTGACGCAACCCTCCTGAAACATTCGCAGAGGGTGGAATAAAGCTTGGCAGGGCACGATGTCACATGCTCATGCATTGCATTGCATTGCATTGCATCGCATTTAAGGGGCTCCAAACGATACGGTTTTGCAAGTGGCACACTCATTTGGAGCCCTCCATCAAGTCGCACTTTTGTTCGCAGTGCAGTTCCCGAGTCGCCTACTCAGGCGACTCGGGAAGCAGACTAAAGTACTAATGTAAGAGTCTCCAAACGAGAGATATTCCCGAGCCGCGCTCTCGTTTGGAGCCCCTTAACTGCATTGCATTGCATTGCATAGCCGAGGGCAGGTACATCATGCTTTTCTGTCACTCTTCCTGCCAGTTGCGTTAGTGGTAGAATACATATGTCAGCAGCAATCGTGTAAGCAAAAGGCAACGAGCTTTGCTCTGCTGTTGCAGTCAAGATGTTTCAGGGGGCTTGCTGGTCGTTCTGACAGTGAATGACGTATTCGGTGACTATCTTGGCGAGTATCTTCGTCTTGCACTCTTATCCCGTACTTGCTTGCGACAGTTGCCTTCTCGTCGCCTGCAGCAACGAGAAGCCAATTCCAGGAAACAGCTTTTCGTGCCGTGGAGGCGTTTCTGAATCCTGGGCGGTTCGGAAGCCATCACTCACGCGAATCTTGCATAACTTCTGTGCTGATCAAGCAGCTTTTTTTTCGTCTGTAGGATGCGCAAATTGTAATTGTGCCCCTTTCTCGGTCTGCAAATTGCAGTAGCCAGGATCCATGGCCCATGAGGATGTTAGGAGGCCAGGAATGACNCGTTGAGACCTGCTTTCAAGATTGTCCTTTGTAGCGTCTCATTGGCTTGGAACATCCAGCATGGCCTCCGTTGCAGCGTTGAAACTGGTGCAAAGGTTCTGATGCAACAGGCGTTTAACGGCTATTTGGCCCCTAATGTGAATAGCACTGTACTGATCCAGAGAAATTTCTGGATCAGTTCAGTTTAGCAGAGTATGTGCACATACGAGTTGGTGTGCAGCACACCAACACGTGAAGTCCGTCTTCTCGGACCAACGGCTTTGCACTGCTTCCTCCCTGCCCAATTTGAGCAGGAGACGCGCAAGGTGCTGTACATCGAGGCAGGCAAAGACTTTGTGGACCTCCTCCTCAGCATTTTGCGCATGCCAACGGTCACCGTGTTGGACCTAATCATGGGTGAAGGGCTGACTGCGCCGGGTGACGCTGCATACGCCGGCATCGTCAACCTGCACCACGCTCTCACCAAGCTTGATCCCTCCGCTCTGAAGGTCCAAGCGGAAGAAATCTCATCTCCGCCTCTGGACATTGGCATCAGCATGCTCAGACTCACGGACACACCAACTCCAAAGACCACACAAACAGCGCTGACAGCGTACAGGTGCATCTATCAGCGGTATAACAGCAGCTATGGTAACTACTACCCTTGCCACTCGGACATTGACTGGACTCCTCCCGCAAAATGTGCAACCTGCGGAAATGCATCGTTCACCAAAATTGAAATCAAGGGAGAGTTGCCTGACGATCAGGCCGTTGAGGGGCCCAAGCTCCAGAAGGCTGGTGGGGGTTTTGTGAAGGAGAACATCACCTTCATGATAACGGACAACCTAGACTTCTACCAGACGTCCACCATCAAGAGCATAGCACTTCTCAACAAGCTCGGCGTGAAGTCCATGGGCGACCTTCAGGACCTGGAAGTGGACGTTGACCAATCCACAGTGAGTTCTTTCCGTCTTTAAAGCATGCGTGATGGTGTACACATTGGGACACACAGGCTTGCCTTGCACGGTCATCTCCTCGCATACCTTCCAACTTCACAATGTCCTGAAATGACTTTCCATCACAATGCACGCACTAAACTAAGGCATGAAGTGAAGTGCATTGTGGGCGTGGCCTGCATGGGGACGTTGTCACTCCTGCATCTTCTTCTTTCTGTGCTTGGATCCGTTTGTGCAGGCAATAGCACTGATCAAGGCCTCGCTGACATCAAAAACTGTGCTGAATGAAGTTTTTGGGCCCAAGATCAAGAATAGGGCAGCTGTGAAACTCAGCCAAGGCCGCAAGTACTAGAAGTGTTCTGGTAGCAATTCTCCCAGAACTTGGCCGGAAAGGACTGGCCTGCGTGTTGATGTTGCCATGTGTGAACTCCCAGTTATGAAGCCAGACATTCCCAACTGACATGTAAAACTTATGAAAGGCCTTTGCATCAGCCGGCCCTGTCAAGTTGAGGGCCAATTCAGCCAAGAAATGTCAGCCAGCTGCAAAATGTTTAGGTCACTATGAGTAGGTCAGTATTCCAAAGCAGTTCTCGGTATGAGGCGAATATGAAAAGAACATTAGGCACGTTCCCAAAATGCAGCACAAATGATAAGGTGAAGTTAAGCCATGAGCCTGCAATGGGTGAATGTATGCGCCATTCAGCTTGGCCAACTACTGTGCACAATCCCAAAACACACGAGTCCACAACAAAATCATGACACGTGCATAAAACAGGGAGGGCTGGGAACGCCAAACATATGAACCCCCCTATGCTGATCGCAGATGTGCCAAGAAAAGAAAAAAAAGGAAGTTCGTCGCATTGGTGCCCCTGGAAGCTATACACACTGGACCAGGTGCCCCAGTCCGCAGAACCTATGGAATGTGTTGCTGCCGGTTATGCCAGTGAGCATGCACATGTGTTGGAGAACGTGTGCACATGTGTTGGAGAACGTGTGCACATATGTTGGAGAACGTGTGCACATGTGTTGGAGAACGTGTGCACTTGTGTTGGAGAACGTGTGCAGGTGTGTTGGAGAACGTGTGCATGTGTGCTGCTGCAAAAGGGAAAGGTAATCCGTTGCATATGGCCGTGTCACGGGCACACATGAAAAACCCTCAGTCCAGTTTACTGATCCAGGTCTTCCAGTACATTGCACATGTGGGGTGGCACTCCTGAAACTTTGTACATGCACCCCGTGTCTGTAGTCAGTAATTCTCCCTCCACCGTGGAGATGCACAGGGTCCAGAAGATGCACTGCACCCAGGGATCTCCACTCCGAATTACGTGGTGTCGACAGTGAGCACCCTCGCTCTGCAGTCCAACACTAGGTGACGAACGCCAATGAGACACAGCTCACATGGCCAAGAGATGGTGGTGGTCTTGCTTTGTGAGACGATGCAGGGGCAGATGGTTGGCAACTCAATGACTTGGTGATCATTGAGGGGTCATCCTTGGCCTCGTCTTCATCCTCCTCTATTGTTCTGAAGAGACCCTCCCCACCCCCCAGCTCTAGCGTCGCATACCTTTCCCTCACTATTCGTTGCATCTGTCGTATCTTAGGACCTTCTATGCGGCAACACGTGCAGCAATAAGTTGCATCACTACCAAAGAATTTCAATAAGTTGTTGAAAAATACTTTGGCACTTTTTTAATCTGGTACTTTGTACTATGTTGTTTTCTTGTTACCTCCCCAGCTTCCTAACCCAAGCATTGGACCGTGAGCCTCCATCACCAAAGGACAAAGCAGGAGGAGCGGCCAGCAACATGGGCTTCGTTGAGGGTGTAAAAAGTGATGACATGACATCACTCTTTATCAAGGAACATTCTTTCCATAAAAACCCCATTGTGAAGGACATCATGTGGCTTGGAATGCTCCTTCATGGCAACCTCAACCTCAACCTCAACCTCAACCTCAACCTCAACCTCAGCAATGCAAGCGGCATAAAGGTGGATAATCTGTGGGACTTTGTGTGGGAGGAGCTCGAGGATGAAGATGGATTCTTGAAGGTGGTGGGTAGCATCTCGGGCAAGCCTTGTCTAAATGAGAGGGGTAAATGTAGACATCTCAGAGCTGCAAAGGACAATTCTGCAAGGACAGAATCTCAGGCGAGTCCGGGAGCTTGAGGGAGTGAAGTGAGAAAAAAGAGAGAGGGGTGAGGGTAACGCGAGAAGTCCGGTGAAGTGGAATCTTTGAGCATACCGGTTTTGGCCTGAGTGGGCCTTCATCAGTGCTCTACTCATCACAACAACATCGAACTGCTCATAAAGCTTTGCACCGCGTCACCTTCAGGGTTTGCGGGCAACAATCGAGGTATCGAGGTAGGTACCTCGGTTCTGCAAGGGGGCAGACAACCAATCGCACGGGGCGGCCAGCTGGATGCGCTGATTGCGGAATTGCATCCGCTGTCAGTGATGCTGGCGCGCGGAGCAACCTGTGCGGGACAATGTCGCTGGCGCAAATTCGGCTCTCCAGGTCTTGAACCGGCCCTTGATTTAATTCTGGCCGAGACCAGGTAGGTGTGCAGCTTGCGTGGCAGACGCCACGCCAAGATAGACCGGGTGTTGTACACAATGGGATTAAAATTTCTTAAACACTTTGCAAAGCGTTTAAGAAAAAGTGGGATTAAAATCTCTTAAACGCTTTGCAAAGAGTTTAAGAAGTTTTAATCTCAAGGATGAAGATGGATTCTTGAAGGTGGTGGGTAGCATCTCGGGCAAGCCTTGTCCAAATGAACATACGTATGGTACTTGGGCTGGATGTGGTGTTTTTCTCGTGACTTCCATGTACCATCCAAGCATTCAGTCTGCAAATGTTCACCACTTATCCACAAGAAATGCTTTGCCTCTCGATCAAGTCAAATGGTTGGCCACTATGCAATGAACAATTCGACACCTGAGGTTTCATGGCGGTGACATGGCACGAACATCTTACGAGGTTCATGCTGCAGACTGATACGTCTATGCAGGGAGCTCCTACAAGAGTCCTCATGGGCTCCACCTGAGCGTTCCTGAAGATGAGCGCTCCGGTGAGCACTCACAGTAGCCACGATAGATCCTGAAGATGGGTTCAGAGCCTTCCATTTGAGTGGCATTTGCAGAAGTCAGTCCACGTGCACTGAATTGCCTAAAGTATCAAAGTGGAAGCCCCAGAACGAACTCAGCGTGAAGACTGCAGTCAGCTTCAGCCACACGAACAGGGTCTACTATACTGGTGGGGGTGGCCTGAAGCCAAAGAATGGGCCCCTGGATCCTATGACCCAATATCTGTGCTCGTTGTGCAATTACAACCCCAGAAATCACCTCTTATCCTCCTTTGCCCTGAAATTTAAGCGAACTTGCTTGTAGCTGAGGAAAAGGCGTTCAGCAGATCTTTGAAACGACCAGGGCAAGTTGTTCTGTTGGGAAAAAAAGAGAAGGGAATTTCTCGATGAAACTGGTCGGTGGATCCTCTTTTGCCTCCTCATACCTCCTCATACAGGGAGTAGAGAAGCTTCATCTCCCTGGTTGGCGTAAAGAAGCAGCCACAGATTTTGTCAAGGGAATAAAAAAAATGCTGCTCTGGTGAAGACATGTCCCAAGTGCGCCCTCGGCTCTGTCACAAAGAGTGAAATGAATTGTTGTATTAACAGCTGCTTCACATGAACTGCTCGATTGGTTCCCCATCCACGACCTTGTAGCGCATCCACCAATCCCAGCAGCCCAGCCCTACACGCAACATCATCAAATGTAAACAAGATAGGTAGGTTGTGCAGACCTTGCAGCAGTTGACTGCCAGGACTGCAAAGGCTACTGACCTGCCTTAGTTGCAAGTGGAACTACACACAGGCATGGTCGTGTCACAGCAGGAGGGAGTCGCATAAAAAGCTGTACTCAATGACTTGGTTCCAGAATCTAGAGCGGGGAACTTGTGAAGCCACGCCAGAGTTGCAAATAGTAAAACTACGCTCCTGAACTGGAATGACTGTTCTTCAACTCAGACTTTTGCCTGACCCAAAAACCCAGTTCGTTGTGTTGGCCAAGATGTAATGACCTTCCAGAATCAACTGAAAATGCACTCACAAAGGACTCCTCTGTTTACGGGTGCTCCTCAGTCGTGTTCAACTCAAATTCTGTCAGGATGTATCCAGGACACGACTTTCGTTCAATAACTCCGAACCATATCCCCACAAAATCTTCACTCATCTTCGGCAACCACATGTGGATATATGTTCCCCATCTGTAACCTCAAACTGTGTAGCACAGAACTCTATTGAGAGCATTGCTCAGAGTGGGTACTTCCTCACTTGGGCACACATGTTTAGGCATGGCATTCCATTTCCTCCCTTGATCACACCCTCCAGACCTGAGAGTGTGGTGGAAACTCCAACTGCCATGAAAGCCATGACCAACCACCAGCAGTGCATGTACAGGGCTCCACTTCTAGCCAACTTAATGTCCACACATGGATTTTTCTGCAAGACATGAAGCCTAAGAAGCTTTCACTTGCCATCATGTGATTTCCTCCTTCACTGCAGTCAGAAGTGAATTTTTTCTACTGGAGTTAGGAAGCTCTGACAGGCACCGATATGCTTCGTTGTGCAGAGAAGTCCTGTAGTCAGTCTCACCCATGCATGAGGTCACGCGTTCTTTACTCGGGGAGGCCTGTCAGACCCAGGGCGGAGTCCCCAGCGAGGTGCACTCCCACAACCTACCACTCGAGATCTGCTCATCACAAGTGGAATGCTGCCACTTGTGTGTCCGATGTAAGTGTCTCCAGACTGGTGTTCATCATGTCTGTTGAAATGAAGAAGGGATTTATGGATATTGATACTGAAATGAGGTAACTATTTCAGTCCTGGGGCTCCAGAAACAACTATGCATTCACGTACATGAAGTACCAATCAACGACAAGGGATGCCGTTGTCTACTAACATCCGGGACTACACTTTCCAGTTGACCAATGGCATCCCAGCTGCAAGTCCATGCACCCACAGGCTGCTCATTCTCCCTTTCTCTTCCGGGGTCGAGAAGGTGACTTTGCATGGAGCTTGGAACCAAACCCCTCGTTCAGGACGGAGGTGGTTGTGAGAGACGCCTTGATCAATGCCACTGCCTGTGCATGCAGAAAAATAATGGCCAATGAAGATGACATCATCCTTGCATGAGTAACAGTAACGTAGACAAGGAAAGGACCAGCATGAGCATGCGCACCTACTGTTTAAAACAAGTTTTCAAAGAAATAACATGAGGGGAAACAGAGGTGTTGAGGTTCAGGTTTGGGGGCAGCTTACCATGGGCCGGTCAACCTCCAGCTCCGTGTTGCGCAGTTTGCTCATGTTCTCGACGCCTAGATCATTCAGGATAGCGATGCTTTTGATGGTTGAGGCCTGGAAGAAGTCGAGGACGTTGGTGATCATAAACTTTATGTTCTCCTTCACAAAACCAAGGGCATAACCAGATGCATTGGCCTTGCCCGCACCTTCATTTTCACCACGTTCACAATCTTCGCCGTCGTCCAGATCTCCACCTCCAACTCCCCCTTGCGGTTCATCATTCTCCCTCAATTTGAGGGCCATGAGCGTCCTCTCACAGTCCAGGCACCGACCCGCCTTGCGCCATACTGACGTGCCACACCGCTGCCCATCGTAGTGACCATAGTGAGCCCTGTTGCTGCCGAACTCTGGACATCTGTACACAGTGTCCACAAGGTCCGTGCCTCCCGCAGGGCTGCAGGCGAGGCGCATCAAGTCAACGCCAAGGCTCATGGGCGGAGCGGTGAGAGATTCCTTTGGGACCTGGAGAACCGATGAGTCGAGGTTGTTGAGTTTATGGAGGAGGTTGAAAACCCCTGCATCCTTGCCCAAGCCATTGAGCTTGTCTCTGATAATGAGTCTGAGCACGGAAGCTGTCGGCATGCGCAGGACGCTAAGGAGGAGGTCCACAAAATCCTTGCCAGCCTCGATGTGCAGCACATGGAGGTTTCCTGCAACACCATAAGAAAGACAATATTGGGTGAATGATCCAAGCATGGACTGCGTGCTGCTGCCTCGAGGGCCTTGTGCACCTCACCAACACACTTCGCAGGGTTCTGGGATTTCCCAAACCCCGACCCAGAACCAGTGCCAAAAAAATCCCGGCATCCTTATGCATTAACATGAAGAATTTTCCAAAGCACGTGCAACTGCAAGGAAGTCTGGAAAATGCAAACCAGAGACGAAGAAATGTAGCCTGATCACCATGATGTGTAGTTGATAGCCAAAACTTGGCTTCCAAGCAATGATGGATTTATGATGTATTACCATGCTTACATTGTTAGCTTCAGAAAAATATGCTGCCTGTCATTTGCGCTTGTAGTGCACAGAGACATCATCCACAGTCATAGTAAGGTTGCTCACAACATACTTACACCAAGTTTTATCTTTCCTTTCTTCCTTTTTTCCCTGTAAATGTGACCAAAACATTTCACATTGAGTCATTAACAGTCCTAGAATTTGTTTTCAAGGCAGTGAAGAGGAGGAAAGAAAGGAGAAGCTTCTCCCTACAAACCTCAACTCAGGCACCAATGACCTAGGCACAAAATTCAGCACTGGTCTATGACTTCAGGTGAGCATCCATTCTTGATCGATCCAAGCTTTAGCTAAGATCCAGAAACCTGAGAGGAAGAACAGGTGTTTTTCCAGAATCACGAGTCCCCTCAAATTCTACACTAAGCTTAATGAAAATTCGTTCCTGCATTTTCCCAATTCAGGAGACAGTGTGGACTGCCGGATCGACTGAAGCAGACTAAGAATCAGAAGATACAAACGTTGACAAATCCTCGCAGCTCATTGACCTGGTCAGGTTACGACCTTCGGTCTAAAGACCAAGTTGAAACCTTGGGTCAGGAACACATCGTTTCAGGACTGGACCGTGCCCGAAGACTCCACCGCACTCATATTCCTTTACCTGGCAGTTGCTTTGACCTGTGGTAGCCAGGTTTCCAAGCTTGAGTGTCCCCCTCGGCTTCTGACACGGAATAGATCATTGATTATGGAATTCTATGTAAAGAGAAAAGGGTT
The DNA here is from genome assembly GCA_023375785.1 of Penium margaritaceum. Classification (NCBI taxonomy): domain Eukaryota; kingdom Viridiplantae; phylum Streptophyta; class Zygnematophyceae; order Desmidiales; family Peniaceae; genus Penium; species Penium margaritaceum. Next base: position 55,194 of record SZWC01018459.1, read on the forward strand.
AGATGAGAGAGGTGAGAGATTTGAGAGAGTTGCACAAGAAGTCCAGTGAAGTAGGTCTTTTGAGCATACTGGTTCCAGCCAGAGTGGGCCTCCGTCAGTGCTCTACTCAACCAAACAGCAGAAGACTGGTACTTTGGACAGAAATCGTGTCACTCTCAAAGTCGCGGGCATGCATTCTAGGTACAAAGGTGGGTGGTTTAGTTCTCGATATTCTGCATTTAAATAAGAGGACATCCAATCACTGGATGGCCAGCTGGCAGAGTGAATCACAGAGCTGATTGTCCATCAAGCAAGAGGTCGGCAGAACAGCCGATGCAGGAAAATGTCATCACGTGGAGGTAGGTCAAGGTCTTGAGCTTGTCATTGATTTCATTCTGGCTGAGACCAAGTAGCTTCACAACATGCATGGCAGACGCCACACCAAAGTACTCCTGGAGTTGAACGTGGTAGAATTGTAACTTCTGAAACGTTTTGCAAGACGTTTAAGAAAAAACCCCATGTGCGGGCTCTCTGAACGAAGGTTTAGATTGGCTTTCAACACGAAGGGCCGTCTTTTCCCCCAAGTAGGCTGAGTTTAGGACTGTTGGTGGAGTTGAGCAGCTGCAAGTTTGGTTGGCCGTTCCGAGTGAAGGGATTGGGAAAAGAGACGAGTGAGGAACTTCGGTGGGTATCCTCGTGCTGAGAGCCGATTGAAGAAATTATTCTTCAGCTCCATGAAGTCCAAGGAGGAGGAGGTCCTGATCAGTTACCTCTAAGGTTCTGCGAGCACAAATTCCCTCAAGAAACTTAGAAGGTGGAAGCTGCAAAAGGGCAAGTACAGGTAATGGTTCGTGGATTTCTGGAACAGGTTAACATCCAAAGTACCACATGAACTTGACCTCTCTTTTTGGAGAGTTGCAGTTCCCAGAATTCAGTCTGAGTGGGTGATATTTCCCACTTTTTTTTATGCTGGGATCCAATAGGTTGAAGGTACAGGGGTAGGAGAGGAGGCTGTCATGGCTGCCGGTCCAGAAATCAGACTGTCGTCAATGTAACAACGATGCAGCAGAGCTTGAGTTCAAGTTTGTCGCTGAAGCTCAAGGTCAAGGTAGGACATGAAGAGAATGGAAAATTCAGAGGCAACAGGGGTGCCCATTGCTGTACCCTTCCCTGCCAGAAACAATTATCCATGAACTCCACATAGGAGGTTCTCATCACCCAGTTAAAAAGGCTGAGGACTGCTGCAGTCTTTGGGTGTTCATACATGCCCAATGGTGAGCAGATCATGCACTCACTTTCTAATTCAATTTTCTAGTGCGCTCAGACACCATGCACTAGCACCATGCATAAAAAAACTAGTGCACTTGAACAGAGCACAATACAATTCTCTCTCCCTCTCTCCCTCCCTCTCTCTCTCTCTCTCTCTCTCTCTCTCTCTCTCTCTCTCTCTCTCTCTCTCTCT
>SZWC01018460.1:5575-20050 GCA_023375785.1 Penium margaritaceum
GGGGGTGGAGGGGTCCAAAAGACAAAAGTGTTCGAGGTAAGTATGTGAAGGAGTGTATCACTAGACAAGTGACATTACAATAAGAAAAAAAGGAAATTAAACAAAACATATATGGACAGTGCCACCACTATGTGCCTCAAGCACATCCTAGAAACTTCCACACACATAACCACATCTATTGTACACAGGTCCTCTAGTGTATGAAAGTGGTCTTATTAACTCTAACTCGCAGAATGGACGGTTTCAGACACGGCGATGCATTGTTTTTCCATACGGGAAGGAGAGGAGGGGGTTTGGGACAGAGGATGGAGGTGTACATGGCAATGGTTTAGGGACTGGACAGCACAGGCGGTGTCGAGGAGGGGTGGTGTGGGATGGCGGTAGCAACGTGCGAATGGGACGGATGAGAGGCGGTCGCGCACGGTGGAGGTGTTTCCTGTTAGTGGCATGCAAACTGGTGGGATTAATGAGAGGCGACAGAAACGAGGCTATGGAGGAAGGGACAAGAAAGTGGCATGCAATACGTGCATGGGAGTCTGTGACTCCCCTTAGTCCCACGTCCTAGTCTCGGACTACGAGTCCTCGTTGTCATACTCATTGTTTTCTATCGAAGGCTGATCCGAGTCGTCTCCAAGAATAGGAACCCAAAACTAGAACACGAATGTTGCAGTTGCGCCCTAGTTACACCTTAGTTGCTCCCTAAGGCACTAGCGCATGGAAAGGTCATGGTGGCCATTCATTTTTTCGGGTTTCACCCATTGCTTGCAGGTCGCTAAGAGGGAGGTGTGTACATATGAACTGTTGAGCATGTTGTTATACATATCTATCCGTTTTGTACATCTTTGGACATGCGTACGATTGGGTCATGGAGGATTGTTGTAATGTGAGTCGTCCCCCTCATTCTCTACACCTTACCATGAGTACTCGATCGTGTCCATACTCGTGCATATCTCTGATGCAGACCCAGCTGGCGCCGGAGTACTGTGAGGTGGTAGCATATCCATCAGCAACTGCCTGATGTTTGCCACCGCATCTCGGGTGCTTGCTGGGGCCTTTTGCAATCTCTACGGTTCTCAGTGGACTGGCGTTTGAGCTCGATTTCCATTTTTTCATTGTACGTCTATCTTTCTTTTTCGGACTCATGCATGTGTACAGTCTTGCATCCAAATCAAGACTCTGCATCCATTGGTTAAAAAATCTTGTATTTGGATACCTTTGCACAGAGTTACGACCAAAACAATAATGTTGGGCCGGTTTTAGGACAAACTGACACTGCCGCATGCGTCATTTTTCATACACCAAGACACATTTTGATGCTTTGTTCTTGTCAGTTGTCCCTCTTTTGTGTAGGCTAAAGCTATTGAAGCTTATGAGGCTCTGCATCCATAGACCAGCCCTTGTTGTTACTTGTACCTTCCTTGCTCGCTAATGCGTCAGCGGACTGGACAGTGTTTCGACGTCAATGACAGCAAGGATAGGCAGCTTCCTAGATATTCTTTGACATGTTGATGATGGCTACTCATCGTTGTGCACAAACCATCATTCACGACTAGAGCTCTAAGCCAGGCATGTCTTATGATGGCTAACCTGCTTGTGATGAGCCTCCAAGGAGAGACATGGAAAAGAGGGAGAGACATACATGCAACATACTCTTGTGGTCAATGTAGCATTCTTTCCATAATGCATACCAGCAAGTTTTTTGCATAGTACATGGGTTGCTAATCTCTGGGGTCCATGCTCCCAGATTTTCTGGCCCGCAGCATGAGAAGCCGCCACCAGTTTAACAACTGCTAGGTTGGACTTGACCAAATGGGTGGCGTCGATACCCCACATGAGAAACTCGCTTGTGGGTGGTCTTTTCAATCACAAAACTGAGGGAATGGAGAAATCCATGAAGCAACATTCTGTGTAAGAGGATTATTTGCATAGAACACAAGTGATTGAAGGCTTGAAAATGTGTAGAGACGGCAAAGAGACCAAATTGTAGAAGTTAGTTTAGAACAAAGGAAGGACAGGGAGGGATACCTACTCCTCCCCTTATAATGTTTCACCAAACTTGTGAAAAAAAACAACAAATGCCTAGGAGGCCTAAAACAGGAACCAGGTTGAACCCAGGAACCGTCGATCTGCTCGGTTGTCCAAATGATAATCCAAAAGAAGCAGCACATGCACAAAGAAGAGCCCTACACAGTCAAGCTAAAAAACAGTAAATGTGGGATCACCAACAAGATGGTCCAGGAGCTGGCTACCAAGAACATTCATGTGAACAGAAGAGAGCCGAGAAATTGAGGCTGAAACTTTCGATGTAACTTTCCACCACCGTAGAGTACCCACAAGTGAGTGTGGTCAAGTTTAGAGGACATCGGGACTGACGGAATTGAAAAACTCTCCCATGGTCTGTAGGTGCCACACGGCACAATCATAGAGGGGGGACAACTACCGGATGACAAGGTGCCACAACAGATGGTACAGATGCCACAGAGAGACAAAACACAACAGAGGCAAGCACACATCAACCGGGATGCATTGTGACAATGTCAGCGTGCTGCTGTCGTGTGTGAACACCATTCAGGCACACATCACCACACAATGTTTTTGTGCACAGAGTGATGCGCAATGTTGATTTGCTTTATGCGAGTGTGATTCATTCCGCGTGCTCCCATTGTCACTGCAAAGTGTCATGCAGTGGATGGGCTAGTGCAGTTGCTGCATGAGATAACACAAGCAAATACTCTCACAGACACTGGCCCCCAAGGCAAAATAGTCACTCGAGCTGCACGTGAAACAACCTTGCTTGCCGCTCTTCCAAGAGAGAGCAGTTTCACGAATGAGGAAGACGTATTCTGATCGGTTACACACGTTACAATACAGACCCAATCACTATCCATGTCTCCTTCAACCACAATTGAGGGATACGCACAAAAGCACAAGCCCAGACGGGGAATGGACACGACGTGCCGCACGACATGCAACGCCACCTCGAGATGGAGGCGACGCAGAAACTTGGGAGAACTAGGACAAGAAGTTGACTGGAAATGCACTATTTGTATGCAGGGTCGTAGCAAGTAACATCAAAGACCCGATGACCTGGAGGTGGGTCGTGACATCCATGGGTTTCCCCAACTGGGCATGGTCGGCTGTCTTCGGGATACTCTGTCTTACGGGGGACGTGGAGGCATGGAGAACAACAGTGAAAAGGTTGGCAAATCACTCCCTATAGTGTAAACGTACCCTGCCTCATGCACATTCAACGCTTATCACTACCAATCATGTTCAATCTCCATGCCCACAAAGATATGGCAGGACGGAAATCCTTCATCTTGTACACAGACTGGAGGAGAGCCTTCAAAGGCTAGAAAGCATGAGGATCTGGAGGGGCAGTCACGATGTCGTTGATGTACACCAAAATGGCGACGAAGGGTGCCGGCAGATCACTCACGAAGAGAGCGGGATTGACTAAATTGCGAAGATATCCTGGTTCTAGTGGTTTTGAGATTGCTTAAACCCGTAGTAAGCCTTGCGAAGGTGCGAGACATGACCGGTACCATCATCAAAGTCTGGTGGTTGAGTCTGGTACATCTCCTCATCCAGTTGACCGGGAAGGAATGCGTTACATATGTCCATTTGATGGAGCTCCCGCTTGTGCTCAGCCACATGGTTCAGCACTACCTTGGTGGTGGTGTAATTTCTTACAGGGGCAAAGGTGGCATAAAAAAAAACAACAGGCACTAGGGAGAATCCCTTAGCCGTTAGGCGAGTCTTGCACCGCTCAATGATTCCATCTGGCTTGCGCTTGCACCACTACATCCTAGCAACAGTCATGGCCTTACGACCTGGTGGAAGGGCCACTTTCTCGTAAACGCCATACTCTTTATTTCATTTAACTCTTCGTGCATGAACTTCTCCCACAGGGCCGTATTTGGCACGAAGCGGGCCTTGCAAACTGTGTCTAGATGAAGCACAAGTGCCACGGTGGCACGAGAAGTGAGTGCAGAAACAACAGAAGTGGGGCATGTGGTGTGACAGGCTCAGCAGGTGCAATAGTACAAACGAATCCATCCGCAACCAAAGAGTACCCCACCACTAAGTTGGGCAGGACAAAAGTGGCGGAAAGCCCAAGTGTGTACAGACCAATGGTAGCTACATGCTAGTCAGTGACTGAGGCTACAGTCGAGACAGAATGATGAGGGCACACAGAGAAACCATCAGAGTGAGAGGAGGCCGGCAAGGGACGAAGGCGACAGCCAGGTGTCGGACTGAACAGCTTGGGGACAGACAAAGTTGGAGAACCTGGCTGGTCCAGAGTTGCATGGACTAGCATGTGGTCCAACTGCAGTGGGGAGGTTTCCTGGAGGAGCCAAGCGATGATGCAGGCGATGACGTTTTCGATGATGTAGGCGGTGATGTAGGCGCAAAACCAGGTGATGATGTAGGATCTAATGCAGTCAATGATGCTGATGAAGTATGAGAGGATGACATAAATGGTGATTCAGGCTGTGTTGTAGGCGCTGAAGAAGGTGCTGATGTAGGTAGTGACACCAATGCCAATTTCTACATGGACAACAAAGGAATGGCAGTAGAGGATTGTGCGACAATAAAAGATGGTGTGGGAGTGGGAAAAGAAGTGGACATGTATGTGGGTGCAGACGACACAGGAGATATGGACAAGTGAGGTAATGCACCTGAGGGCCAAACGATCCATGAGGTACTCTCCGCACAAAACATTAGGGTGAGAGAAGGAGCGCGACCGATAATGTTATGACTGAATTTGCCTTCAAAGAAGTGAGCCTCATGTGAATCAATGGCATGTCAAGAGTCAGGATCCCAAAACCGCCAAGCCTTGGACTGCGGCAAGACACCAAGGAACAGGCAGATGTGGTCGCAAGGGACAAGCTTCCCATCGCATTGTTCCTCAGGAAACGAGATAACAACAGTGGGTTCACAGACTCGCATGAGGTGCTTGTGAGAACTCAATCTGTACCAGTGGTTGCAAGGGGTAATGTGGTGTGGAAGCGGTCCATGAGGAACCCGGTTCCACACCGGGGTCATGTACTTCATGGTCTCACAAGCAAATGTTTCAAATACAGTCTCACGACCACCATTGTGCGAACTCAGCCAAACTACGGTTCTAGCGCGTTCCGTCGAGTGTAAGGGGCGAAGGACTCAAACCGGTTCCTCACCAACGTAAGAAACTGGTGGTTGGATCCGATGAACTCACCACAATAATCGGAGCAAAAAACCTACAGCTTTCACTGAAAAGCATGCTCTGGGTGGACGAGCCTTGACTCGATCGCGGGGCCAATTTCACTCTTCAGACAAAGTGGAAAGATCATACAGGAGCAAGAATAGTTAGTCAAGCACAGGACATAACAACCACCACTAAGAAACTTGACGGGAAAGAGGCCCACGACATTAGCACCAACACGCACGAGAGGCTCACGGGTGTGAGACGTGGATACAGGAAAAAGGGAGTGGTGCATCTTGCTTTGGACACAGTAAAGATAGTCTATATTGCACGGAGCAGGGAAAGTGGAAACATGTAAGCGGAATGCGGGCTGATGATGCAACAAGATTTCTATAGCGGCAGTATTTAAATGGCAATGGTGGTGGTGGTGAAGCAAGCGCGTGTGATCAGGAGAGAGTAAGGTTGGATCCGATGTACGAGTACATCAGCGGCGGTGACCGTAGCTGCTGAGAGCGGTCGCCAAGAGTTGGCACCAAGACGGTGGATCCGAGTTCACCCCAGCCTTTTGTTTTGTTTTTGCGAGCACTAAGCTTGTCGCTGCCGGCAACGAGCTCGTGGTCAACGAGCTCATCAGTCGACGGGCTTGTTGACTGCGAGCGTGTCCGCCACAGCAAAGGCAAACAAGCAGCGTCAAGGAGCTATGATGTAGCTTCTTTTTGGCTGCTAACCTTACTGCTGATACTGTTGATGCCGTCTGTTGCGGCTTATGCAAGTGCAACCAAACGCACGGTGCTAATGCTACTGCTGCAAGGTACAAGTCCTGCTGCTGCGAGCTGCAAATGTTGTTGCTGCGAGCTGCAAATGTTGCAAATGCAAGCTGCGAATGCTTCAGTAAATGATGTTGTTGCTGCTGTTTAGTTGTGCTCTGTAAGCTACGAGTGCGGCTGCTCCTGCTGCTCGCAGATGTGATGGCTGCTGCTGCGCTACTGCAAACTGCAAATGTTGTTGCTTCTGCTGCTTGTAACTGCAACAGCTTCTGCGGCCCGTGAAGCAGCGACGACTGCTGCTGCTGTGTACTGTCGTAAGCTACTATGCGCTGATGCTGGCACTGTCGCTCTCACGGCTACTACTACTTCTAGTGTCGCCGTTGCGTGCTCCTACGTAGTGATCCTGTGGTTGTAGTGGTTGATGTTGCTGCTGAGCTCCTCGTGGCAGCAGTTGGTGCCAGAAGAGCAGCCAAGTGCAAATGCTCCAATTGCCACGGCTCCTGCCGCATTGGGGAGATCCACTGATGTTGCTGCTGCCGAATGCAGTAGCTGCATTGGTACTTGCTGCTTCTGCCAATTCAATAGTTCAATGAAGCACCTCTCACCGCTATATTGGTGGCCTAAAACGCCGCCGTTCGCTCCACGTTGCCGCCAAGAAGGCAAAGAGGGAAGCTCAAGAACACAAAACTCGCTAAAACTGTACAGTTCAGTTTCTTGAATGTGTGCAAGGAAGTGTGTAGCGGGGGCCGGCCGCTTCTCATGGCTTGAACGAGTTCCTAGCCTGTGGGTGGTTGGACGAGATGGGCTGAGGTTCGGAGACCCTCAATCACCGCGGTTTTGGCTCAATGGTGCAACCTTCCCATACCAATTCATTACATTGGTATCGGTGCGCCAGGTTTCGAGTTCCTCCGTGGACGCCTAAGGCGGGTCCACTCCTAGGTGGAAAGAGTGTAGCGTGGGCCGGCCTCTCCTCATGGCTTGAACAGGTTCCTAGCCTGATGGCGGTTGGACGGGATGGGTTGAGGATCGGAGACCCTCAATCACCGCGGTTTTGGCCCAATGGGCCAAGCTTCCCGTACCAATTCGTTACAGAGGGATACGTACTCCTCACCTCGAAGCCTAACGTGTGCGCATCTGTGCAACGCATCGGCAAGCTTGTGAAACATAGCAACAAATCACTGAGAAAGTGCGTAGAAGCTTCCTAGCAACACGGCCGCTGACCGGGCGTCAGTGCCTGGTCAGACGGTGACGACAGTCACAGGTCGTACACACAACGGCAAGGGTTTGGCTAGGAGACACGAGTCAAAGTGTCAGAACGCTTCAATATAGCATATGCAGAGAGAAATGACAACTGACAGGTCCAGGGCATAAATACCTGCCGCGGCGCACGGCGGGTGTCGCACGCGGCAGTCCAAGAGCTGTCCTAAAACCGGCCCAAAACCACTGTTTTGGCCGTAAATCTCCGCACACATGTCAGAATCCTACGCCGTCACAACCTAGACGTGCAGAATCAAAAGACGGACACAGCGAATGGTCACATGCATGCATCCATTGACTGACAGCGAGTATATAATGCAAAAACATGCAAATGGGCCTCATGCCCAGTCCGCCGAAAGGCGCCTGCAAGACGTAGAAGGCACAACAAGGAGTCCCGGTGACATGTGGGGCTCTGGAACAGTGGTCGGTCAGCTCCAGGCGGGTAGTCCGCCACCTGTCGTCGCGCTGGTGTCACCAGAGCCGCNAAGTGCGTAGAAGCTTCCTAGCAACACGGCCGCTGACCGGGCGTCAGTGCCTGGTCAGACGGTGACGACAGTCACAGGTCGTACACACAACGGCAAGGGTTTGGCTAGGAGACACGAGTCAAAGTGTCAGAACGCTTCAATATAGCATATGCAGAGAGAAATGACAACTGACAGGTCCAGGGCATAAATACCTGCCGCGGCGCACGGCGGGTGTCGCACGCGGCAGTCCAAGAGCTGTCCTAAAACCGGCCCAAAACCACTGTTTTGGCCGTAAATCTCCGCACACATGTCAGAATCCTACGCCGTCACAACCTAGACGTGCAGAATCAAAAGACGGACACAGCGAATGGTCACATGCATGCATCCATTGACTGACAGCGAGTATATAATGCAAAAACATGCAAATGGGCCTCATGCCCAGTCCGCCGAAAGGCGCCTGCAAGACGTAGAAGGCACAACAAGGAGTCCCGGTGACATGTGGGGCTCTGGAACAGTGGTCGGTCAGCTCCAGGCGGGTAGTCCGCCACCTGTCGTCGCGCTGGTGTCACCAGAGCCGCTTGCCTCAGGGATCTGCACGAGTATGGACACGGCCGAGTGGTCACAGTAAACTGTACAGGAATGGCACAAAGCACAACAGTCCCCCATGACCCGATGGTATGCATGTCCATACGCGTGCAGCACTCGTACAACCACATAGTGGGTGACACAGACAAATGAGACGCCAACGTACATCCCACACTCAACCACTGTCACGCACAGGGCAAAGCCCAACAGAACGAATGGCCACCAGGAACTTTCCGCGGGCGAGTGCCTTCGTCAAGAAATCAGCAAAGCTGCAAGTCAGTGCCAACCCACATGATGGAGATCACGCGTCGTTCCACCAGATCACGAACAAAGTGATGCTCAACCGCAATGTGCTTTGTGCGAGCATGAAAAACACCAGAGTTCTCGGTAATGGCGAGAGCACTCTGGTTGTCGCAACGCAGCACAATGGCGGATACTGACTGCCCAAGCTCAAGAAACAAGCGCTGCAGCCAAACTGCCTCAGCAGCCCCTGCCCCCAAAGCCACGTACTCTGCCTCTGACGAGCTACGTGCGATGCAGCCCTGCTTCCCGCTTCGCCAAGACAAAGTGGTACCACCGAGCAGAAGCACGTAGCCAGTGCGACTGCGCCCGTCAGGGCTCCAAGCCCAGTCGCAGTCAGTGTAGCCGTCAAGGACCACCGAACACTGTCGACGAAAGCAGAGTCCGAGATACGGCGTGGAGACCACGTACCGTACCACTCGCACAGCCGCGTGAAGAGCTCTCGCACGTGGAGCCTGCGAGAACTGAGCGAGGAGGTTGACGGCGAACGCGATGTCGAGACGCGTGGTAGTGGCCAGGTACATCAGAGATCCGATAAGACGGAGGTACAAGGTCACATCCACTGTCTCCCCCAGTTGTGTAGGGTCATCCACCTTCAGGGCATCCTGTCCATCGAGTTTGAGGGGTGTGGAAGCAGTGGGCACTGCACCAAGGAGATCGCTAAAGCGCTCCCCCACGACTCGTGCGTATCGGACCAGATGCAGCAACAGTGTCCGATGTCTGTGATCTCGCACGATCTCCATACCAAGAAACACCGATGCAGGACCGAGTTCCTTCATCTTGTAGGCGGTCTGCAGGACAGCCTTGGCCTCCATCACGGCCTCCAGGGACGGAGACGCGATCAGAAGGTCATCAACATAGACCAGGATGGCGGTGAACCGCTCAGGTGTCGGTAGGATGAAGAGTGAGGGATGTGCCTCACTCTGTACGTATCCTGCGTGAGTCAAGGTGCCTGTGATCTCCCGGTTCCAACACCGTGGAGACTGCTTGAGGCCGTACAAGGACTTGCACAAGCGCCAGACCTTGTCACCGTCCTCAAAGCCTGGTGGCTGAGCCACGTAGATCTCCTCATCCAAAGAGCCATGGAGGAACGCGTTGTTCACATCCATCTGGTGTAGTTCCCAGTCATGCTGAGCCACTACACCGAACAGAGCTCGAGCTGAGGTCATGCGGCCGATAGGGGCAAAGGTGTCAGTGTAGTCAACTCCCTCAATCTGAGAGAACCCCTTGACAACCAAGCGGGCCTTGTAGCATTCCAGTGAGCCATCCGGCTTCACTTTCTTGCAAAAGACCCACTTGACTTGAATCGCCTTCCTCCCAGGGGGAAGGCCGACCAGCTCATAGACTCTGTGCTCTTGGATGGCGCAAAGCTCATCCTCGCAAGCAGCTCGCCAGGCCTCAGCATCCTGCGATGAGAAAGCCTCCCTCAATGTGCCCGGGTCAGGCGCCAGAGAGGGGGAACTCTGCGTGGCAAGTGCACACGCCTCAGTGTCAGGTCTGACGGCCACGAGATCAGGTGCTGCGTCACAGGCGATATGGAACTCGCGAGTGACCAGGTCGTGCCCTATAGGGCACGCTGGGTGTACCTCTGAAAGCTCAGTGCGGATACTCAGGCCTAAGGCCTTTGTGCCTGGATCACCGCTCGCGATGCTGCGAGAGGAACGCCTGGGTCCGGGACCCGACGCTCGCTGAGCTCCGGAATCTAGTTGTCGAAGGCGACCACCAGGCTCACGGGAGTAACCGGAGGTCGAGGGGCGCACCTCAGGCTCAGGAACAGGTACGACCACAGGGACAGGTACGACCACAGCTGGTGAGGGCTGAGACGAGGCAGCCGGAGATGCCGTGCGAGGAGAAGCGTGTGTGGGGGACACTGAGCTGGGAGTGACAGCTGGCCCGGACACTGAGACAGGAGTGTCAGGCGACGTAGGGACAGGAGTGGGCTGGGCTGAATCATACACCGGAGCATGGGTGCCAGTGGACACAGGTGATGATACAGGAGGAGGCGTGAGAGCAGCGGTACCTATGGGGTGTGAAACAGGCTGGGCAGGCGGGATCTCTAGACCAACGACAATGATAGCCGGGTCATCAAGTGTTGGGGATCGAGAGGGGACTCGAGCGGACACATCAGCCTGACGAGAAATGGTCACTGGCGGAGAAGTCTCCCCCATCCGCCGAGGACCCTCACAGGAAGGGACATGAGCTGCGGAGAGAGCTGTGATCGAAGCCAGATCACGGTATGTGAGAGACTAAAAAAACAGCGCGTCACGGGACTCAATGACATGACGGCGAGTGGGGTCCCAAAAGTGCTAGGCCTTCGACCGCGGGGAGATGCCGATGAAAGCACACAAGCGACCCCGAGGGGAGACCTTGGACCCCTGCTGGTCCTCGGTGTACCACACGGAGGCCAGGGAACCCCAGACGCGCGCGAGACGAAGATCAGCACGGTGCCCAAACCAGAGCTCGTACGGCGTAACATGATCCGGAAGCGGACCATGCGGGAGGCGGTTCCAGACCCACGTCATGTGGGCGAAGCCCTCGAAGACGAAGGACTCCTGGAGACCGCACTCAGACCACATGGCGCGGACCGCATCCTCTATGGTGCGGTTCCAGCGCTCAGAGACACCGTTCTGCTGTGGGGTAGCAGGAGCAGAGACTTGGTGAAAGATGCCGTGTTCAGCAAAGAAGGAGTCCATCTCACCGAGGAACTCGCCGCCGCGATCCGAGCGAAAGGTATGTAGCGTGTGGCGAGATTGACGCTCAGCCATCACGAGCCAGAGTCGAACCGCAAGGGCGGCGTCGCTCTTCTGGTGCAGATTGTAGACCCACCGCATCCGGGTGAAGTCATCAGTCAGCGTCAAAACATACCGTCCCCTCTCGGACAGGGACTCGACCGGGAGGGGACCAAGCAGGTCCGAGTGGACCAACTCGAGTGGCCTCAGCGCTCGGGAACGCGAATCAGGATAAGTACACCGGTGCATCTTTCCCGGAGCGCAAAAAAGACAGTCGGTCTTGGGTGGCTTCTCCAAAGAAGCCACGTCAAGACCAAGAGCGGGCTGTGTCCGGATGAGCATTGACACAATGTTGGAGCCCACGTGACACAGACGTCGGTGAAGCAACCGCTGGTGTTCCGGGGATAGAACACCAGTGACAAAAACGCGGCCAGAGGAGGAGGGAGAGCAAGGGGAGGAGGGCCGAGCAATGTGGTACAAATCATCTACGACTGAAGCACGCAGGACAATGCTACAGGTGTCAAGAGCAGTCAAAGTCGCTGAATCAGCGGTATCCTCAATGGAGAGACCCATCAGAGTGCAGACACACACAGACAGCAGACTGAGCTCAAGATCAGGCACAAACAAAATGTCAGAGAGACACAGGGGGCCAGACGGACCATCAAAGCATACAACCTCAACACCGTGGACCGGTAAGGACTGACCAGAGCCTGTACGAACAGAACGGACAGTCGTGACAGGACCAAGTACCACAAAGTCACTACGACGACACGTCATGTGGTGGGTGGCACCGGAATCGATGATCCAAGTGCCACCGGAGTCACGACTGGTGGACGTCACTGTACAACGAGCAATGGAACACTCGGCATCAGAGGGACGCTGAGCCGTCAATGGGAATGAACGACGTGCATCACGAAGGTGAGACTCATGAATCCAGTCAGTGCAGTCAGGCCCATCATCATCACATGCGGACTGTGCTCCCCCACACGTGTCATCACGAGTCACGAGGACGGACGAAAAAGCAGTCTGTGACCCACTCGACGATGACAACACACTCACACCTCCCTGAAAGCAAAGCGCCAGAAGATGACAAAGCTCGGCGATGGTGCGGTCACGTGGGTCTGGATCACTGCTGCTCGCCGGTGAGGATGCAGGAACAACTGTAGTCGTGGTTGCCGCGCGTGCAGAGGAGTGTGCGGTCGACGTGCCGGACGCCGTGCGGGCAGCCTGGGCAGCCTGAAGTCCGCGAGCGATGCGCTCCCAGTGAAGCGACTGCTGGCACTCGGTGTAGGGATGGGCACCTCCACAATTGTAGCAATGCACGGAACGGCCACTGCTACCACTGGATGACAACTGCTGCTGACCCGATCCGCGCTTCCTATTCTTCTTCTTCCCCTGGGCGGCTGTTGCAACGCCCAGCGTCTGCGAGGGTGTAGACGTGGTCGAAGAGGAGGAGGAAGATGAGGTCGTGATGGAGGTAGATGAGGGTGACTGCAGGAGGGAAGATGGTGGTGAGGCGAGGACTGCTGTAGCGAGGGAAGTCTCCTGATGTACTACTACTGCCTCGCGTGCCGACGTCACCTGGAGGAAAAGCTGATGGGCCCAAGGGAGCAGCTGCAGGGTGGCTGAGAAAGGCTTGAGAGCAGCGTCGCTGTACCGTGTGAATATGTCGGTGTACTCCAGGCGAACTCCGAGCATGATCGTCCGAAGTGCCCACAGCTGTTTGCCCTCTGAGGTCCCCAGACGCGTGTAGATATGCATGGCGCGTCGCCAGTAATCCGCCGCAGGCTCCGTTGGTCCCTGACGGAGCGAGTGGAAAGCATGAATGTGTGACGCACGCGTGGCGTGCGTCTCTACGGCCAGTAGGGACAACGCCAAATCCCAACCTCCACGAGGATAGCTCCTGTGCCTGTGCCAGCCTCGCCGAGGAAGGGGCGGAAGTCAACGACAGTCTCGCGTGGCATGGCGGAGAGAAGTCCTCGCATGGCCCGGGTTGCTTTCAGCACCTGTGCTGGATCTGTAGACTGATACGGGTTTCGGTAGTAAGGCCACACTCCCTCGGACGTGGCCCACACCTGAAACAGGATCTCCCAGCAGTCAAATCCATCCTCGCTGATGTACCGTGGAGGCGGTGCCTCAAAGTCCTTTGGCTGCCGCTCCGTGGGGAGAGCAACTGCAGGCTGAGGAGGGCAAGAGACGGGGAAGACTCCTGGAAGGGGGTGATCACTGGGGAAGTCAGGGGACGGTCGTATCGGGGACACGGGTGGAGGTCGGATACCCGTCTGCAGCTGACGGAGGCGCTCCTGTAGGAGACGAATCTCCCGCTCCTGGGAGTCATCCTCGAAGCCTCGCATAAATGGCTCGTCATCAAGGAGGTCCGCAGGTGGTGGGGAAACCACACCAGGAGGTGACGCAGGCGGAGCACCTGTCACGGGCACCTGAGCCGAGAGCTGGATGGAGGCCGCAACGCCGGCAGCTCCCTCAGAAATCCGCGAGGGTGCCGTGGACTGAGCGCGCAGGAGCTCAGTCAGCGTACGGATCACGTCAGTCTGCTCTCGCTGCAGACGACGCATCTCCTCCTGCTGGCTGCGCAGGTCCTGAATGGCCTACGAGCGAGGGCTCAATACCCCTTAAGAAGAGGAGAAGGGATCACCGGGTCCCTTGTCCTTGTCGTCGGGCGAACTCATGTCGTCGCTCACTATGGGACGACAGGTCAAGTTTGCTGGAATTCAAAACCGTCTGCGTTTCTCGGAGAGTTGAAATGCTAGCAACTTTTGACTGTCCGGGTGAAAATTTGGCTAAGTGTAATGCTGACGTCAGCAAGTGGTTGCTGACATCAGCACAACCTGATGACATCAGCAATCAACAATGCTGACGTCAGCTCGTCCTGTTCCTCCTTTTTTTTTTCTTGTCACGGTTCTGCCGCTGCGCGGTGGCACGCGGCAGCTCCGCGGAAGCTGCGCAGCAGCTTCCGCCCAGCTACTGCTGTAGCTGTGCTGTCAGCTGCAATAGCAGCTGCGTAGCTGCGTGTGCAGCGGTGGTAGCAGCGGCTGGGCTGCTGCTGCGCGTGGCGGCTGCTGCTGCGCGCGGCGCTACTGCTGCACGCTGCAGCTGCTGCTGGCTGCCGCCGCCGCCGCCTCTGCTGCTGCTGCTCTGCTGCTGCGGCTGTGGGGGGGGGGGGAAGTGGC
>SZWC01018461.1:36317-55743 GCA_023375785.1 Penium margaritaceum
GAGGGAAACAGAAAAAAAAATCCCCCACCCCCGCAGCTCGCTGCAGCAACCCGCCGCAGCAGCGAGCAGCTGCTACAGCACGCAGCAGCCGCAGCAGCGGGCGGCAGCAGCAGCACGCGGCTGCAGCAGCGCACAGCCGCAGCGGCGAGCTGCAGCAGCCGCGGCAGCCGCAGCAGCTCGCAGCAACAGTAGTTGCGGCTGCAACTGCAGCAGCCACAGCAGCAGCAGCAGCAGCAAGCAAGCAGCAGCAGCAGCAGCAGTAGCAGCAGCAGCAGCAGCAGCAGCAAGCAAGCACCAGCAGCAGCAGCAGCAGCAGCGGCAGCAATTGCAGCAGCGGCAGCAACCGCAGCAGTAGCAACAGCAGCAGCAGCAGCGGCAGCGGCTGTAGCGGCATCAGGAGCAACAACAACAGCAACGGCCCCAACGTCCACCGCTGCTGACGTCAGCACTCCTCTGCTGACGTCACTACTGACGTCACTGCTGACGTCATCAACAACAAAAAAAAACAAACAAAAAAAGGGGGAAAGGATAGAAAACAAAGGACACTGAGTAATGGAAGGGAGTCCTGATGAGGGGTCCTCCTCTGGTGGGGGGACCCCTACCCCTCCCTTCTTATAGTGACTACTACAGCAACAGCAGCAGCACCCGCCGCCGCTTCAGCAGCAGCAGCCGCCGCCGCTGTAGCAGTAGCAGCAGCAGCCACTGCCACTGTAGCAGTAGCAGCCGCCGCCCCTGCAGCAGCAACAGCAGCAGCCACCACCGTTGCAGCAGCAGCAGCCGCCACCCCTGTAGCAGCAGCAGCCGCCGCCCCTGCAGCAGCAGCAGCCGCCGCCCCTGCAGCAGCAGCAACCGCCGCCCCTGCAGCAGCAGCAGCCGCCGCCCCTACAGCAGCAACAGCCGCCGCCCCTACAACAGCAGCAGCAGACAATGCCGCTGCAGCAGCAGACACCGCCGCTGCAGCAGCAGCAGCAGCCGCCGCCTTTATAGCAGCAGCAGCAGCAGCCCACTGGTAACGTTGGCGGCCACCCTGACCCTCTTGCTGCTCTTCAGCAACAGCTTGCCGCCTTGACGCAACAGCTTGCAGCCCTACAGCCGGTCGCTTCCCACAGCGCCACTAGTATGCCGCTGTCCTTCATCCCCCTAGGGCATGCTAGCCCCGCTGTGTCTGCTGCCACGTACTACCTGGCACAGCAGCAGACTCAGCGCCAACGGCAGACAGTGACCTGCGTCCTTGGCCCCACTTTGGGTGCCGGCCGCAGGCAAAAGGACTTTGAGACGCCTCCGCCGCCGCTTCACAGCGGCGAGCAGTTCCGCAGCTGGGAGCTCAGCTTCCGGATCTGGGCGCAGGGTGAAGGTCTGTGGGCATACTACACCCTGCCCTACGACTCCACCCAGGCCGATCAGCTGTATGACGCTGGTCGCGCCGTCCGCGCCCTTGTCCCTGTCGCCCCCCCCGCTTCCCGCCTTGCCCTGGAGCCCTTCCTCGGTGACTTCACCGCTGGCGCCATCCCTGACCCTGCAGCTGCATGGCACGTCCTCACCAGACCCCATCGCCTGTCCAGCGACGCTGAGATCAGCCGTCTGCTTCGGGAGTTCAACTCCCTGCACATGGGGGAGACCGAGACAGTCACCGCCTACTGGCAGCGGGCGGAGGACATCCTTCGTCGTCTCGGCAAGTCTGCTCCGCCCCCTCTGTCCGNAATTCAACTCCCTGCACATGGGGGAGACCGAGACAGTCACCGCCTACTGGCAGCAGGCGGAGGACATCCTTCGTCGTCTCGGCAAGTCTGCTCCGCCCCCTCTATCCGCGCTCCTCACCATCAAGCGCGGCGCCACCAGTGCGTACGCGGACGTCTTCGTCCACTATCCCCAGGACGTCCTCTCCACCATGGCGGCCCAGGGCACTCTCATGCCCTGGGCATACGAGCTCTTCCTCCGCATTGAGGAAGCTCACCAGGAGTCTCAGCTGCATCGCACGGAGGCACTTGCTTCCCCTGCCGTCGCCTCCCCTGCCGTTGCCTCCGTGGCTGTCTCCTCCCCTGCCACAGCTACCTCGGCGCCTTCGGGGAAGAAGAAGAAGAACCACAACAAGAAAGGCAAGGGTCCGCCGCAGCAGCAGCAGCAGCAATCGTCGACCGGGTCCAGCAGTGGTGGCTTGGTTTGCCACAACTGTGGTCAGCCCGGGCACGGGTGGTACACGTGCCCCCTCCCGACGGACGAGGCGCGCGTCATCGCCACGATGCGTCGTCAGCGGGAGCGCCGCCTTGCCTCTGCCGTCGTCGCTGCTGCTGGTCCCGACACTCCGACTTCGTCCAGCAGCTCTGCCACTTGGGTAGCTCAGGCTGTCCCGCCGACAGCCGCACCGCAGCAGCACTACCCGCAGCAGTACTACCCTCAGCCGTCGGCACCTCCGCTTCATTCGCCGGCTCCGCCCTCCTACTACTCGGGTTCTGGCGCCGTCACTCCTCACTCCGTCTACACTCCTGGGCCGTCCTCCCGTGAGCGTCAGCTGGAGCAGTTCATCGCGCTCCAGCTTGGCCTGCCTCGCCCTCCTCCTTAGGGAAGTGCGAGTTGCGTCACATCCTGCCCCCCGGACCCTCCCTGCATGACTGAGACTGAGCTGCGGTCGTGTCCTCCTTCTTCGTCTATCTCGTCGTCTCCCGTGGTCTCCTTCACCCCACTTCTTGACGACATCGCATGGCTTGATGATTGGCAGTCTCGCTTCGCGCCCCCTTCTACCGCGTCCGCGTCCCTCGCTTGCTGCTACGTGACCGTGAGTGATCTGGCGACCCCTGTCCAGGATCCTGCTGACACTTGGATCATCGACTCCGTGGCCACGCACCACATGACGGCCTCTCGCGAGGCCTTCAGTATGCTCGGTCCTGTCGGCGATGTCTCCGGTGTCCGGACAGGCTCCGGACAGGTGTTACCTGTCCGTGGTGTTGGCGTCGTTCGTTTCCGTGGTCCGGCCGGTGACGTCTTCCTGACCGATGTTCTCTTTGTCCCTGGTCTTGAGCTCAGCCTCCTGTNCCGCTCGTGGCAACTTGTGGCACGTTCCCCGCCTCTCCTCTACCCCTCCCGTCTCCTCCCCGTCGGTGTCCACAGGTCATGTGTTTGTCACCAGCACGCTGTCTCCACAGCACACCCGCCTCTTGCACCGCCGCCTTTTCCACGTCCACTCGGCCGCCGTAGAGTGCATGCTTCGCACCTTGCCGGCCAAGGGCCTTGACCCGGAGACTTTTCCTCTCCCGTGCCCCACTGAGTGCATTGACTGCGCTCAGGGGAAGATGCACCGGTCCACCTACCCCTTGTCTTCCTCCCGCGCGTCCGCCCCTCTTGACCTTGTCCACTCGGATGTCATGGGCCCTCTCCCCACTGAGTCTGTCGGTGAGCACGGCCGCTACGTCCTCACTCTTACGGACGACTACTCTCGCTACCGCTGCGTCTTCTGCCTCCGGCAGAAAAGCGATGTCGCCCGAACCATTCAGGCCTGGCTTGTCCTCGCGGAAGGCGAGTGTGGCCGCCCCCTCTGCCGCTTTCGCTCCGATCGCGGTGGCGAGTACCTGGGTGAGGCCACGACCTTTCTCGCCTCCCGTGGGATCCACCATGAGACGTCTGCGCCCTACACACCCGCCCAGAACGGCGTCTCCAAACGGTGGAACCGTACCATGGCCGACGCCGTTCGCACCATGCACATCGAGTCTGGTCTCTCTGACGGCTTCTATTTTGAAGCCATGGCCTACATGACCTGGGTCTGGAACCGGGATCCCCACGGTCCCCTTCCCCGCCAGTCCACGCCCTACCAGCACTGGTGCGGTCGGCGCGCTGACCTGCGCCCCGCTCGCGTCTGGGGCTGCGTCGCCGTTGTGTGGCTGCCCGCCCCGCAGCAGGGCGGCAAGCTCGCCCCCCGCGGACGTCCCTGCACCTTCCTCGGGGTGTCTCGTCAGTCCAAGGCCTGGCGCTTCTGGGACCCGTCCCGACATTGCATCGTCGAGTCCCGCGATGCCCTCTTCTTCGAGGACCTGTTTCCCCGCAACCTCATCCGGTCCGGCTCGTCCGTGTCCCTCCCGTCGCGTGGGGGAGTGGTGAGTCCGTCCTCCGTCCTGTCGCTTCCGGGTGACACATCACCCCGTCCCTCTGAGCCGGTAGCCCCTGTCGCGTCCACTGGTCCCCCTGGGCCAACGGTCCCACTCGCGTCCACTAGCCCTTCAGGGCCAGCAGCACCCGTTGCGTCCGCTGTTCCCTCCGGGCCAGCAGCACCTGTCGTGTCAGCTGGCCCTTCCGAGCCGACAGCCCCTGTCACGTCCGCTGGCCCCTCCGGGCCAGCAGCGCCTGTCGCATCTACTGGCCCTCCTGGGCCTGTAGCTCCTGTCGCGTCCGCTGGCCCCTCCGGACCAGCAACCTCAGTCGCGTCCCCTTGTCCCTCCGGGCCGACAGTCCCTGTCACGTCCGCTGGCCCCTCCGAGCCAGCAGTGCCTGTCGCGTCTACTGGCTCCTCTGAGCCGATTGACTCTTCCGGACCAGCAGCGCCTGCCACTTCCACTGGCTCCTTCGGACCAGTTGCCCCGTCCGCCTCCGTTGACACGTCGGACTCAGGATCGTCCTCTGCCCGACCACGCTATACACGTGGCCCAGGCGGCAGCCTCCGACCTCGTCCGACAATAAGAGGCCAGACCGTCGCTCCGCGTCCCGCAGCACCTCGACCCCCTGTAGCCCCACGTTTCTCCTCCACTCCCACGGTCGTGAGTGGGGACCCTGGCACAAAGGCTCTCGGCCTGTCCACTTCCGCCATCATCGTAGACCTTCATCCAGGTTCTGCACTGGGCTACGCCATGCTTCATCACGAGCATCGGCATGCTGTTGTGGCTGCACTCGCCCGCATCCCACTTGGGGCTCGTGATGCACACGCCCTTACAGTCCGGTCCACTGCGCGCCCAGAGGACCCTTCCACCTTACGCGAGGCTCGAGCATCTCCTGAGGCTGTACATTGGAATGCTGCCTGCGCCGAGGAGCTCGCTGCCATCCGACAGCACCACGTGTTTGACCTCGTCGACCTTCCTCTAGGTCGGAAGGCCATCGGTGCCAAGTGGGTCTTTCGGCGCAAGTGGAAGCCTGACACGTCCTTGGACAAGTACAAGGCCCGCCTTATAGCGAAGGGGTTCGCGCAGGTCCCTGAAATCGATTACGACCAGATCTTCGCCCCAGTTGGTCGGTTCTCCACTAGTCGGGCGCTCTTCAGCCTGGTTGCCCAGCATGGGTGGGAGCTGCATCAGATGGACGTTAGCAACGCATTCCTCCACGGATCACTGGAGGGTGAGGAGCTCTACATGACGCAGCCCCCAGGCTTCGACGACGCAACTGGGAGAGTCTGGCGGGTGCGGAAGGCCCTCTACGGCCTGAAGCAGTCACCTCGATGCTGGAACCAGGAGATCAGCAGCACGCTTCTCCGTGGCGGCCTCCAGCGCAGCACCGCTGACCCCGCACTGTTTATCAGCCCGAGAGGTCAGACCTTCGCCGCAGTTCTGGTCTACGTCGATGATCTCCTTATTGCGTCGCCAGACACGGCCTCCATCCAGCGCGTCAAGGATTTGCTGCACGCCGCCTACCAGATGAAGGACCTTGGCTCTGCCCGAGTCTTCCTCGGCATGGAGCTTGAGCATGATCGCCCCCAGGGCATCCTGCACGTTCACCAGGCTGCCTACATGCAGACCCTGTCCACTCGCTTCGCCGAGGACCTGCCACTCGTGCCGAGCGCATCCTCACCCATGTCGTCCGATGGCCAGGTGAAGCTGAAGAGTCCTGACCCAGCTGTTGTGGGGGAGCCAGTTGACGTGACCACGTACCTGCGAGTCATGGGGTCACTGATGTTCCTGGCGACGACGGCGCGTCCAGACATCGCATTCGCCGTCAACCTCCTGGCCGAGTTCTCTCAGGAGCCGCGTCACCTCCACCACGAGGCCGTGATCCGAGTACTGCGCTATGTCGTCTCGACTCCTCGGCGAGGACTCATGTTCCGCCGTCAACCGTCTGTTGTCGCAGTGGGCTACACCGACAGCGACTGGGCCGGCAGTCCGGACGGTAAGAGTCGCACAGGCTGGATCTTTCTGATTGGCGGTACGGCTGTGTCCTGGCGCAGTGGCAAGCAGGGGTGCATCGCACGCAGCACTGCTGAGGCTGAGTACGTGGCTCTTGGGTCAGGCGCGTGTGAGAGTGTGTGGTTGCGTCGTCTGTTGTCCGAGTTGCGTNCCATGTCCCTGTCCGCCCATGTGCACTGCGCCTGTGAGTCATGGGTGAGTGTTGGTTTTTTGCACATCTCTCATTGTGCTCTGTTGTGTCCTCCCGGCTTGTGTACATCGGCGTGCAGATGACTGACGGCGAGACGCGACGCTGATGGAGTGTCGTCCGGTGGAGCCGACACACGCTGAGGTCTTCTCGCAGTTCGCTGGAGCCTCCCCTCTCAGGCGACGCGCTCAGCTCCATCGGCAGGCCTCCTCGGCGGTCGTGCTGCCGGCGGTCATTGACACCGCATTTGCTGCTTGCGTGCGTCCAGCGCGTCCTATTGCGTCTGCGTCGTCATGCACTGCCTAGGGTCCCAGTTGCATGTTGCATGGCCCTGTTTGGCAGCACAAACCGTTGTGGGCACGATCTGGGATTAGGCTGCCATAACTCCTCGCTACTATTTTTCTAGCAGATTCTGACCGCACGGCTGCGTTCGCAGCGACGGTATTATGGTATGGTCCAGTTTTCAGGCAAAACGGACGACACCCGGGTTTTGGGCTGTCGGCTGCCTGGCAGGCCTCACCGAGAAAACCTGCCAGCCTGAACTGAGCTGTTTTCTGATTGGCTGTTGAACTGAGTAACAAGCTCTACAGAGCTGGGGGGGGCCTAGAACTTGGAGGGGTCTCCCATTGTTGTTCATTCTTCATTCCTAATCAGTCACTTACAGTTTTCAGCTGCTTTCTGGCGCTAACACTGGCGCGCNCATTTCTGAGTAACAAACCCAGAGCTTCCAGACTTAGACTCTAGAGCAGCAGACTGAGGGGGCAGCTGACTTAAGCAACGAGCGTGGAAGCCCGCACGCTGCATCAACAACGCTGCTGCCCCAACCTGCTGCCTAGGCTATTCCATTTTACGTATACCTGTCGCAACAGGCAATAGTGCCAGGATCCTACTTCCTCTCCTCCCACCGATGAGGAAAGTCTGACCCGTCACCTGTCCCAAGTGCGCCTAAGAAGGGACAGAAGTCCACAAACATTTCTTCGGGAACGACCTAGACCAGACTGCGCATAACTCTTGCGGCAGTCCGGGTCTTGCCGGTGTTGATAGTCTAGTATTGGCTCAGATGGTAGGGTCAGACCACCTCCGTGTAAGCCCACACCTAGAAATGAACCTTGCAGCAGTCGAACCTAGTATCATGGTTGTAGTTGGGTGGAGATTTCGAAATCCTTTGGTTGCCACTTCGTAGAAAGGGTAATCTCAGGCACTGGGGCAGGTGTTGGTGCAAGGGGTAGTCCGTCAGAGGAGAGGCCAGTCACCCATGATGTAGGGGTCTTACGTAGTGGCATCAAGGATGCACCCACTGGTTTGCACTGCAAGCCAAGGTCCAACCTATCTAGTTAAAGTCAAATCTTGCGTGTCCATGCATGTACATCGTCCTCTACATCCTAAACCGAGGTATTGGTTGCTGTTATACAAAGATAGTAAAAGTGGCTTGTGGACCCTTCAGTGTAGATCCGTTTATGTCTGGTAAAGTCTGCTACGGTCCCGACAGCCTGTACAACAATGTATAGATCTCCTTAAGAGAACTGAAAAACTCTTGCTACTGGCGCTCAATCTCATCCGGCGCTTGTCATAACTGGTCAATCACCTAGGTACGTGGGCTCGATGTACCAGACACGGAAGAAGACGGAGGGATCGGTGGGCCCCTTTTCCTTGTCTAAATGTCAAAAAGGTCAGAATATGAACTTGACAACTTCTCTGGAGGAGATGGAACGGTGGAAGATAATGATGTTCCAGCCATGAACTTGGCTAAGTGTTAATCATGACATCATCACCCATAGTAAGAATGTCAGCATGAAGGTTGTCCAAATCTAGCACACTTTGTAGAAATTATGCAATGGAGGATGCTGAAGGCAACGACAGTGGTTTTGTTTTAAAAGAAATAAACAAAAGGCAAACAGATTGTAATTTCCTTCTCAATCCAAAATCTGGAAAATATCTTCATGTAATAGTGTATCTTCCTTTCATAAATCCTAAAATGTACAAAATCAAGCAAGGTCTGTTGCAATAGACAGGTTATGACCAAGAATCTCTGACAATTCCAAGGAAAACATGGTGGTCAAACGGGGAAGTCCCGCTCTCACGCATCCCGGGAGGGAGGTGGTTAGTACAACCTGAATAAAGCTTCTGGGAAGCGTCACAGACCTCTAAATAACATCACGTGCCCTGACTGCTGCTAGAGAGGGATGAGCAACCCTTTGTTGCACCCATGGTGGTGGCGTGGTGGTGCGGCTAGAGCTGTGGTTGTAAGGACGTCTCTCCTCTCGTAATCTGTTGTAGTGGGTCAGCGTGGCTTGGAAGGCCCTCCCAATACCGTCGCTATAGCTGTGACTCTCACTGTTGAATCTCCAATGCCCAACGCACGGAGGAATGCCTCACTGCTCTGATACGATGAGAAAGTGTGAGGAATGTCCAAGCCTTGTTGTTGATGTGGTGAGATTGTCTAGTCAGAAGACGCAATGCAAGAAAGCACATGCAAGGAATACCATTGGTTGGGCTAGTGAAATGAGCAAAGTCTCCTAGACTTCTGTAGCTTAGAATGAAGAGAAAGAGAACAATTGACAAACAAAAGCCATAAGTATGCACCATGGTGCACGGAGGGTGACGCACATGGTAGTGTCAAGTCGTCCAAAGTAGACGCCATACTTTGTTGGTTCCATCTGTGAACCTCGGAGGTTGGACTTTGTAAACATCCTTTTCAGGTTTTCCGTAAAGAAAGCCATCGTTGACATCCATTTGTTCCAATTCCCAGTCATGTTGGGCCACCAAGTTGAGAAGGGCTCAGGCGGTGGTGTACTGACGGACTCGAGTACAATCTCCATCAAAATCAATGCTAGGAATTTGAGAGTACCCTTAGGCAGTGAGCCGAGCCTTCTATCGCTCGATAACATTGTCCAACATCATCTTTTGATGGCAAAACCACTTGGCTGACACCTCCTTCCGACCATGTGGATGGTCAATGAGAGCATCGAGCTCTTCTTGCATGGTTGTCTCCCACAGAGTAGATTCAGCAGTGTTACTTGCGTCACGAAGTGTTAGTGGTTGAGGTGGGAGCAGGTAGAGTCCAGCAGTGACCAGACATGAGGCAATACACCTAGCGAAAGACGTATCAAGAGCCCGGCGGAACTCATGCTCAATAAGAAAGTACCCAAGGGAAGTGCTAGCATGGACCGCAAATTCAGCAGAGGGAGAGGCAACGGCAGTGAGCCCTCTAGCATGAAGGCCGGGTTCACTAGAGACACTGACTTAAGACAAGATCGCAGGGGAGGGGTCCACCTCCCTGATAAGGAAGGGATGTACTCTCTCTAGGTCCACTGCAGGGGCACCTATACGGGGAGCAAGATGGACAGGTGCATGAGAATAAGAGGCTGATGGAAGGATCTGAGAGGGAATATCTGAAAGCCGACCACCATGGACCAATGGAGATACAAGAAGGGGAGCAGTGGCAGAAGAGGAGGCCACATGCCGTATAGTGGGTACGGGTGAGATGGGAGAAGGGTCAACCGGGATAGGGGGATAAGACACATGCATTACAGGGGAGGTACCTGTAGTAGAGCAAGAAGAAGAGCCATCTGTGGTAAAACCAGCAGGAGAGCCACCCGTGGTAGTGGAAGCACTCGATCCAATCATTGCATGCACCCTTCTTGGCGCCCTTCTTGCCGCCGCCCTTACTGTTGCCTTGCTTTTCGCTGCTGCGGCCAGGGTAGTTGAGGATGACGAAGGTTTTGCCACCGCTCCGATGGTGCAACTCGTTGCGGACGTACTCGGCGACTGCGTCGTAGGTGAGTTTATCCTCCTCCCAACCTCCCAGTACAGTGATGAGAGGGCTCCAACTGTCAAGAAGAGCCATGAGGAGTGCCATCGCTTGCATCTTCATGTCAATCTTTCACCCCACGTCATTGTATTGTGAGGCAAGAGACTCGGTCTGCTACATGGTGAGAATGACATCATCACCCTCCTCAATCTTCACCATCAAGAGTCGCTTCATTGTGAAGATCGTGTTTGCAAGGTATGTTGATTGGTGGATGGAGCAGAGCTTCTTCCACGCATCTACCGCCTAAGCGCAGCCATGGATATAGCCCCATTGATATTTGTGCAGTGCCGACAGTAGGAGCATCAGCGCCTCTATGTTCTTCTTCGCGAAGGCCGTCTTCTCCTCGTCCGTTGCGCTCGCACTTTGAACCTCTGTGCCCTTCACAAAGCTCCAGCAATTCCTTGTGCACGAGGTGGATCTCACAATGCCACCATCACAGCCCAAATTCAGGGCCACCCATGTACTTTTGGATGGGCGAGGACTCCGAATTCAGTACCATGTTGAACTTCTGCAATGGATAGTCTCAAAGCGCGACGGCGACGTCACCTGGAGCGACACTCTCGTGCGTTGCAGCAGCCGTGAACGTCTTGGTAGGCAGGTCAGGACTGTGGGCCCATAACCCTTTGTCAGGAATGGCTTCCTGGCGTGCTCTCATCCACCACAAGTGTCCATGGCTGCGTAGTGCAAAGAGACTTCCAAGGGAGGTGTGAGCTTTGGGTTGCCACAATACCAAGGGAGCAGAATTCTGGCAGCATGCAGGTTGCAAGAACTGAGAAAGTCTGAAGAACTTCAATGGCTAGTCATTTTGGTGAGATTATATGATATTCTTATAGCCTATGATCTGAGCTTTCCAACGTATCCAAGCACGCCAAAAATGGAGCAGTAGAGCCCCTGCCATGGCCGTTGAAACAACCCTTGGTGGAGCCGCCCACCTTGCCTTGCACGCTAGGCAACGGGAGGCGCTTCGATGATGACCCGTCGGAGCTCCTTTCCTCACCCGGAAGTCAAGGAGAACGTCTCCCTGGCCAAGGAGGTTCCTCTGGTCACTTCATTAATGCTCCTGGTGCATTTGGAGCTCGTTGGAGACAAACTTGGATCACTGCGGTGGAATTATCCCGTCACCCATGACGGAGACCCAGATTCCACCCGCCGACCACCAGAACTTCGGATGAGGCTAACATTCTGAATTCTCGACCAAATTGAGCAATTGAAAGCTGGAAACCGCATGGAAAATCCAAAGAGTCCAAATCTGCAATCAGATTAGACATCCAACCACACTCTAGTGGTCGAACCAGGAAAACGGCAAATGGCATCCATGGTAGGGGCACTTTTGAACATGGACAAGCTGAGGCAAGTCACGTTCAAACACTTGTTCAAAGAAGACAAAATCACAAGATTCAATGATACAACTCCGAATAGGGTCCTAGAAGTGTCAGGCTTTGGAGAAAGGAGAGACGCCAAGAAACTCGCAGAGGACAGAGATTTCTATCACAAAGCCAAACAGAGCCAATGGAGTCCCACACAAGAGCAAGAGGAAGGTCAACACGACGACCTGTCCAGTGCTCAAACGAAGTGACATGACAAAGGAGGGGACCATGGAAAACATGGTTCCACACCTAGGTCATGTATGACATGGCCTCAAAAACGAAGAGAGGAGACGGACCACAGGTCAAGTGGAGGAATCAGACACCGCTAGTCAGGGTGCGGTTCCAATGTTTGGACTCGCCATTCTGCTGAGGCGTGTACGATGCGGACGGTTCCATGCACACGCCACAAGAGTCAAGGAAGCGTGAGGTAGGACCAAATAATTCACCAACCCGGTCACAGTGAAAGATACACAACTGACGTAAAAAAACACGCTCGGCCTGAGGTAGCCATGACTCAAGGATGTCACTTACGTCACTTGTGTGTCACAGGGAAAAAACCCAAAGGTATCCAGAGAAGTCATCAGTCAAGTAGAGCACGTAACAGCCAAGGCCACCAAGGAAGTAATGGGAAAGAGGACCCATGACATGATCATGCACAAGATCAAGTGGATAGGTAGTAACAGACTTGACCTTGCGAAAAGGAGAGTGGTGCATTTTGCTATGGGAAAAGTGGAGGAGCACAGAGGAGTAAATGTAACAGAGTCAAACCTTACGGCATATTGGGTTCATAAGAGATGCACGACGGCTGCAGTGTGAATGTGGAAAAGGTGACGATGAACTAGATTAGCATGCTTGTGTGACGGAGTGGGAGCAATGTGGACAAGGACGTAGACATCGAAACATGAGGGAAGGGATAGAGGGAAAAACGGTCACAGTGTAGACCACGAAGAATGAATATCCCGCCAGAGGAACGAATGGAGACAGTGCCAACACCATGGCTGGACGAGAATTCCATGCCTTGATCATCAAGGGTGGTGCTGTTCATAAGGCTAGACCGGGCAAAAACAGATCGTCACAGAGAAACAGGTCCTTACTAGGATCAACAAAGTAGACGACGTCAACTCCCTGAACAGGGAGAAATAAAGAAAGCCCGTGCGAACCAAGCAGACGGACCTAAAAGGAACTAGGGAAACAAACAAGGAGTGGCACAATGTCATGTGATGGGTGGCTCCGGAATCAGTGATCCATAAGCCACCTGACACATGAGAAGATAACTGGACGAGGCAGACAGATACGGTGCCAGATGGTGGAACAGATGAGGAGGGTGCACCGAGACGATGAAGGAACGTGTGGGACAGCCAATCCTTAATGAATTGATGGTCATCAGGCAAGGCACACTAAACATTTGGACAACACAACGCAAATGGATCCATTTGAGTCGCATACAAAAGAATGGGACAGGCCAATCACACCCTCACCTCCCTAAGAATGAAGCAATGGAAGCTCAGTGAGACGATGCTCCAGGACATGCTTCTCCTCATGACAGTATCAACATTCTGGATGATTGAAAATGTGGCCATCATCATGGGGCTAGACAGGCACCACGTGGTGGCCGGATGGTGGCCCATAATAGGTGGGGCCAAAGATAGGAGGCACCCATCCCCAGGAGGAGGCCTGGGGAGGTGGTAGCTACAGAGGCACCATGGTGGTGCTGAATGCAGTAGCAGACAAGGAATGAGTAGACACCACCATAGTGGCAGTGGCAGTTGCTGCAATAGACGTACCGACGCCCATGCGAGCACAGTGGCCCACATGACAAAGGCAGGGCAACTGTCATCACGAGGAGCTGTGCATTTTGGCACCAAGTGTCCAAATGTGCCGCAATTCTAATAGGTGACTGCTCCACGAGTAGAGGATGTAGATGCGGCCTTACTGCCACGGCCGTAGCCTTTACCTTTGCCACGACCTTGACCTACACCACCACCGTCTCCAGCATCCTAGGAAGCGTGAGCAACTCCAGTGGGATGAAAAGGGGTGAAAGAAGTCAAGGATGACGACCCAGACAAGGTGGTGGACAAAGGAGTAACGGCTGCAAGAGTTGCGCAGTAAAGTTGCTTGTTCTTCACGTTGTTCAACCAGTCCGTAAGCCGAGTCGTAAAGAAATCATAGAGTGGTAAACTGCCCGGGGGAGAATTTGAAGGCACTGGCTCAGGTGCAACGTGCTCAAGTTCAGCTTGCAGCAAGTATAGGTACAAGGTGAAGAGATCAGGTACGAGACCGACAACAATGTGTAGAGGGGGCCAGGGACAGCTTTGTTCAAGTGATGTAACAGGCGCAAGCTGCGTTCCCAATAGTCATTCACAGATTCTTTTGAACGTACGTGCAATGTGTTGAACTGCACTGTGTGGGCGCTTTGGACAGCATGCCCAGTTGCTATCTTGCAATGATGAAGGAGAGCATACGCTCCCACAGGGTTTGCAAGACGGCGACGTGCAAGGTTGACATTGTACGTACCAATGTCAGCCAAGAGCTCATTTGGGCCAGTGTTGATGAGAGCGCAAACTGCACAGGCTGCCTCAGTAGGTTCCGTGGTGAAAGGGGGTTTAGCTGCAGGATCTGGAAAGAGAGAAAGAGAGTTTAGCTGTGAAGAGGAGAGGAGAGCTTGCAAAGTCTTTTTGGAGGTAGGAAACAAGGGCATGAGCAAGAGCAAAAGTAGAGAGGGATGGAATGAAGGAGTCATCCGCAGTGCCTATCATACCAGAGGACTCTGTGGAGGACATGCCACCATCAATAGATATAAAATCAGCAAGGGTAAGGACTGTGCGCAAGCGTTCCATCACAATGCTTGCCACAATGGTAGCAAACTCATTTTGGACCTAGAACCTGTTCTGGAGCTCCTCCTCTATGCGCCGGCGTGCTGCCTGCTCCTCATTAAGTGCTGCCTGAAGATCCTCAATAGTCTCTTTGGGCCCTGGCATGGTGAGAGGATATACAAGAGAATACTCAGGAGTGTGTGAAAGGCAGATGTACAAAGATGAGGAAGGAGTGGAGATGCCCATCCGAGTAATGGCGTGGTATCAGGGAGAAGATTGGAGGAACCATTGTTGTAGCAGGTGATGCTAGCAGATCAATCCATGTGGAAATACTTACCAGAAGGCAGAGGAGGCCCATGACAAGAGCCCTTGTCACGGCTGTAGATGCAGACGCAATGAGGATGCCAATGGTCGCATGCTAGGTGAGGGCGCAGGCTGCCCTTGTCGGGGTGAGAATTGCGGCTTCAGTGGAGACGTGGATAAGCTGACAACACCAAAAGTGACATCTGCTACATTAGCGGCTGCACTGGCCACAATTACAGAGGCTACTGCTACCTGTGTGGCTATGTTGGTGATGAAAGCTGCTAGAAGGGACAGAGATTATGTTGCTCCGGTACATGCTACTATGGCTTTGCTGACTGTAGTGTTCTTGGGATCCCTACTGGCCCTTGAAGTTATAGCAAACGTAGCGGCCACACCGGCAGCCATGTCAGGGATGGCACCGATGAGTTGGATGGAGTTAGCGTGGTATGGAAGGTTTGACATAAGGTTGGGAACCTCGTGAGTCACCGAGTCCTTAGCGACATCCACAACAACAACGTCAGTAGCATCATCAATGTATGGGTTAAGGTTTGGTTCAGGGGGTTGCACACCTGGTGGTGGTGACGATGTGGATGGAAGGTCGTCTACAGTGTATACCTACAGGTCAGTCTCACGATCCCTCTCCTCTTCCCAACGTTTGGTGTCATTACGCCAATAGTGTGAGGAGAGCATGCAAGATCAAAGTAGGACATTAGGATCATCACTCACATAGGGTGTGTCCCCCACCATAAATCTTCCTTCCTGAGCTCCACCCCACGTACCACCAATCTTGCAGCAATGCGGGGTGAGTTCAACTGGTCGTTGAGAGCCTGTCTAGTGGTGGCGAATCCAGTGTCTTAACATTGTGGCCGCGACGACTGCTGGTAACGAGGCATGGGCACGAGATTTGGTAGCATAGAAGACTGCCACCAAGGCAGCTGTCACCGTGGGCAAGAACAGATGCCACTACGGATATAGGTCGAGTATAGGGCTTTTCCGAGCAGAAACAACTGAGGCAATATTCTCTACAGTCACGACGGGGGCGGTAGCAGAAGCCACTGCGAAAGATGATGCCTGCAATTGTCAAAAGAGAAGAAGTAGCTATGGGTGTGCGGGCCGTGGGTTAGACAGCAGTCATGGCGGAAAACACAATGACGGCCGTGACAGTGGAGAAGCTGTCGCGGGCGACAATGCCTGCAACAATCAGGCAAAGGTACTTGAGACAACAGTTTTCGCAGTCACTGCCGGGACGGTGGCAAGAGCAACCGTAGAGGAAGATGCTCGCAAGCATCGGATGAGCAGAAGTGGTTGTGGGTATAGGAACTGCGGCCATGGCGGACGAGCCAATGGTGGTCAGGATGGTGGAAGACATCATCGCGGGTGACAATACCTGCAGGTATCAGTTGAGCAGAGGCAGCTCAGACAACATTCGACGTAGTACCGGTCAGGACAGTGGCAGATGTTGTTGCAAATGTCCACAAGCCTCAACCAAGCACATGGTGCTACAATTGCCGGGGCTGCGGAGGGGACCACAATCACAGTAATGATGAGAGCGATGGAGGACCATGGTTAAATGACACAGAGGTGACACGTGGTATGCGGCAATTGCCGCTGTGCATGAGAGAACACGTGATGTGTACAGAGTCGCGATAGAAAGGAAGAGAGCACCCACAGTGAATCCAAGGATTGCATGCGATGAGGATGTTTCCATCGCTTCTCTGATACCAGTAGACCTTGGCCTTAAATGTGCTAGCTAGAAGCATGAAGGAAATGGGAAACTGTGGGAAGGTTCCCACGTGACACACACGCCATGGATGTAGAACTAACACTTAGAACTAAGACACTATTGGGTAGGAAGAGTGGTCATCTAAGGCACGGTTGGTGCACACCTCTCTCGTGCATCACACACATCGAGGCCACACTGGCACCTGGGGGTCGAGCTCGACCTCTCGGCATTAAACCGAGGATGGCTACTCACTTTGCGCAACCAATTGCTGACAAGATGGCAACTTCCCCAAAACCCACATGCAAACATGGAGAAAGACCAGGGCATCCTGAAGTGTCCTAGGTCAAGCCTCCTCCACATCCAAGGAAGATAGTCATGAGCACAAAAGAGGTCATCAGGTTATCACGGGAAAAATCCTGGGAGGCTCAGTGGCTACTTGTAGATACTGGCACCAACGCCAAGATCCACTCTTGAGTGAGGAATGCCCAGGTGTAGCCATTGTTACTGAGTTCCCTGGACATGTGTGTAAGTGTATGTGGGACAAGACAAGAGAGCATTCCAGATGTGGGAGGCCATGAACTCGACAAAACATTAACAAAGTGTAGGTGATGATGTTGTCACCCGCGGGCGCCAGGTCCGGTCGTATGCAAGCAAGCATCCTGCAGGCAGCGTCAGTTCGTTTACGAGCATCTTTACGTGCAACATTTTGATGAAGGGCGGCGGCAGCCGCGATTTAGGCAAGGCCGGCCCGGCGGGCCGGGAAAAAGATGACGTAAAATGAAGGTTACCATAATCAAACAAAAATTGGAGCGATGATGGGGCAGAGGATGTTCAACACATTGGTGGTGATTTTGTGCAAAAAAAAAAAAGTAAAAAACGTCAAGTTCTCTGTGATAGCTGCTACTATCTGCTCCGGCGTGACATTATGGGTTGGTGGGTTTTCTCAGGATCGCGTCTGTGGCAATGACTCCCAGAGTTGGTGCCATTGCTTCGTCTCAACTGTACAATGCAGTAGAGGGATGCCTCACTACTCTCATACCATGAGAAACTAATTTCCTAGCCTTGCTGCTACTGATGTGGCGACACTATCCATTCAGCTTGCGTACTAGCAAGCAAGCATGTGCAAGAGACAACAAGGGTTAGGCTAGGGAGACAGCAAGACTCATAAGCTCCAATAGCTGAGTAATGGAGAAAGAGATGACAACTGTCACGTACACAACATACATACCCGGTGCGGTGCATGGTGGGTGACGCACGCGATAGTGTTAGTGTGTCTTGAACCCGAACCAAAACCATTTTTTTGGCTGTAACTCTATGCAAATGCATTCAAACGCAACACCGTCTCAACCTACGGATGTAGAATCTCAAGTCAGACGCTATGACTGTTCATGCGCACACGTTCGGCATCGATCGGTGGACACACAGTGCAAAACATGCAAATCGGGCTAGTCCACTGAGAAATCTCTAGCTAATGCAGAAGAATTGCAGAGCACTCCAACAAGCCCCCGAGACTCCATGGTAGTTGTCCAGCCGTTGCTAGTGTATGGAGCCACCAACCGCCGGTGCTTGGGCGCCACCTACGTCCGCATCTGCAGGAGCATGGACATGACGGAGTGGTCACAATAGGTTGCACAAACAGACGGGGACGGATCACATCACAACAAAGTGCCCAAGCAAGTACCCGCGATGTGGTAGCAGTTGTCTCGAAGATGCTGGTGGGTGGGGCCACCACAAGACTGTGCTCCATCGCCATCCAAGTTCGCGTCAGGAATCTACACGAGCATGGACACGACCGAATGGTCACGGTGAGTTGTACAAACAAACAAAGACGGCTCATATCACAACACAAGCATGTAGATGATACAATGCCACACTGGCCATGAGGACATGTAGTATGCATGCATCATTCCCATGTCTAGCTCATGCTAGGTGATTCATGGCTACAAATTAGCCTACGTAAGAAGCGTTTGGCATGGCAAGATCACCATGTGATCTAATCTGCTCACATACTAGGTCTCCTCCATGAGCCATCATGCTGACTCTTGTCACCGCATGTCGTTGAGCTCTGAGGCGTGCGCACTGAGGCTGCAGCTAAGATTCTTAGAGCATGGAAAATTTTGTTAGAATAGTACAGGTTGGTGCGTGTGAATGAGGTTCAGAGGTTATGTGCACTGTTGTACACCCAACACTAAAATGGACATGGTCAAGGGGTCACAATGAAGTACGTGTAGAGACGAGAACGACTAATATGACGTCTCTCATGTTGTTTTCATTGGAACGTACCCTCTCACATAGAACGTTGTAGCGGGACTTTCTCCATTCCACAAAGAACACTAGTGGTGTGCTGGTACATTATGAAGCTTCCACCCCCTCTCCCTTACAACCCCCCCCCCCCCCCCCCCCCCCCCCCCCCCAACCCTCATCACATCATGAAACCGTCGATATCTTCATTGCCATCTTTGGGGCTTACTCGACACCCCATTGTTTCGCTCACCGCTTGACGTACTCCATATGAAAAGGGGCACACATGCATGCGTTTGAAAGGAGTTAACTTCACCAGGCTTCATGTTTGCAGTAGGAGAAACTGTTTATGCATTGCAAGGGTCGACGAATGGTGAGACTTCATTGCTGGTAATAACACTGTTTCAAGCAGTTGCTTAGATTGTAAACACCACCTCCAACAGTGTTGACACCATCCCACGTCCATTGCGTCCATGTTGCTTGAACAACTACACAGGGTTGAGTGTTGTGTCCCTGGTGGCACGCTTCTAGTTTTGCCATGACAGCACCCTTTCTAGTTCTTGTGCGCACTTCTAGAAGTGGAGGTGTATTTGTCTGCTTGGTACTACATGTCAGCACATGCATTGACAATGCTCAACCCATTGACAACCACGTCGCCTCCATGTCTGGATTACCCTTTCTACGAGAAGACATTCAGTCCATGTTTGGTTACCGCTTTCTGCTCTGGGTCTCATCTGCTAGGCGAATGGCTTCTGCCACTGCGTCCCCCTGACCTGTGAGTTCGCACACCAGGCCTGCTCTTGTGCACAAGAACGTAGAGTGCAGAAGTGAGGAGGGGCACAGAACAGGATCACGAGGGAGGGGTGGGGGGGGGGGGGGGGGGGGG
>SZWC01018462.1:10452-31892 GCA_023375785.1 Penium margaritaceum
GGGGGGGGGAGGTGGGAATTGTGGGGCCGTCCTCACTCCGAAGCGTCATAGTTCGGGACCGAAGCACTCGAATCTCGGTTCAGTAATAGAGAATCGCTGTCTTACGCGTCGACGAGCATGGCGTAGCATCGCCATTCACAGCAGTTAGGTGCGGCAAGGTCTTGAGACCTCGCCGCAAGGATTCCGAGCACCATGTCTCCTAGGAGGGCTGCTCCTCTGCCACCTCTCTCAGTGAGCAGCAGCACACAGCTGGAGAACAGCAGCATTACAACGGGCTTTGTCTGTGTCGTCTCTCCCATCTTCGACCCCGCACCCATCAGCCGGCTCCATTGCGATTTCCTCATGCTTGCCATGTCTCGCCACTGCCTCCCCATGCCCACCTGCTTCAAGAGGCCCAGATTCTACTGTGGCTCTTGCGGTGTCACCCTCAGTGGAACTTGTGACCGGATTTGTGGACACTTCGGCGAAGCAAACGGCAATGTGCAGCAGTGTGACCATCCTCCGCCGCTCGCCTGCGATGTCTTGGGGCTTGAGCGCAAGCCCCGGCCTCCTCATGGCTGGATGCCAGCATGCCCAAGGCTGTTCGATGGGACTAGCAAGAGCTGGGACACCACGGCAAAGCCGGTGGCATGGGTGCGGCTGTACGAAGAGCGCCAGAGGGCTGCCGCACTGGAAAGGGCTGGACTACGGCAGGATGATGATGACTTTCTGTAGGACTTCCAGGCGGAGCAGCAGACGTCCGACTGGCAGGGGCAGCGGCAGCAACAGCAATAGCAGTCGCAACAGCAACAGCACCTACAGCAGCAACAGCACCTGCAGTAGCAGCAGTAGTAGCATCAGCAGCAAGAGCAGCAGCGGCAACGTCTGATGCAGGCCACTTCAAACATGCTGCAAACAAGCATGCTCCCTCATTGCGAGAAAGTGAAGCTGATGGCATGTGCCGCGCTTCCCATTTCATTCTGCAGTGAACCTGCATGGATGGACGTGGTGAGGACTGCTAAGCATACCAACGGGTCGTTCAGGCTGCCGGGTCGGAGCACAGTTGTTGGCAACATCCTGCCAAAGTTGGACAAGAAGTTGAAAGCCTTTGACGCCTCCTTGAAGCAGAGCTAGACAATCTACGGCGTGACATTGGCCGTGGATGAGTGGTCGGACACGCAGCAGCATCCCATCTACAACGCTATGGCGGTAAACGCCAAAGGAAGCTGCCACATCTTCAGCCGGGATGCGAGCGGGCTCGTCCGTAACGCTGATCACATCGGTGCCATGATTGAGCTTGCCATCGACCATGTTGGGGTGAAGAACGTGGTGTCGGTGGTCTGCGACAACACCTCCGTCAACAAGAAGGCTTTTGAAGACCTGAAAGGGAAGTACCCCGCCCTCCGGCAAGGCTGCTGCGCACACAATGATGACCTGGTGATGAAGGACGTGTGCAAGTCCGAGTGGGGGGCTAGTGTCCTGTCGAGAGCTGAGAAGGTGGTAGCTTTCTTCAGGAACAATGACATGCCTAGAACCTGGCTGAAGCAGGCTTCGGGGGGGGGGGGGGGGGATGCTGTTGCCGAAGTGTGATACCTGATTTGCGAGTTCCCACACCATGCTCCAACACCTGCTGGATATCCGTCCTTTCCTGTTGAGGCTTGTAAATGCCAACTCATGGAAGGAGATGGGTGGGCAACGTGATGGTGCATTGAAGCAGAGGAAGAAGATGGTGCGCAAAACAAATTCGCCGGCGCGTGTTCTGGTTGCAACTCCGCCAGATGCGTGACCTCTTTAACCCCCTTGTCACAGTGTTGCGCCTTGCAGACTCTCCAGGTGGTGCGTCAGGAGAGATCTACAAGGGTCTCCTGGACGCCACGGCAGATCTCAAGGCCCTCGCCCAGCCCAAGGGACACAAACCTCCACAGGTGGCTGCACAGCATGTGAAGGCAGCCATGGCCAGCCTAGCAAGGCGCTAGATCAAGGACATGAGCTGCCCCCTGTATGCAGCCGCTCGGCGGGTGCACCCCACCCACTTTGGCAATGACCTAGGAGGGGATGTCAGCATGGTGCAGGCATGGGCGCAGGTGGTGGACGCCTTGGTGCCGCAGCAGAAGCACGATGAGCTACAGGCAAAGTTGGACGCTTTCGAGCTTGGCCGTGTGACGGTGACTGTCATCCCGCTGGTCACTAAGCGGCTCACTGAGAAGGCCAGAGATGCTATTGCTCGGGTCATTGGTAAGAACCTGCCGGCATATGAGTGGGCATCACTCCACCTTGCCCACCTCCCCAACCTTCATGCACTGGCATTGAAGCTGCTCACGCAGCCATGTGCTTCTTCTGATTGTGAGCGTGCATTTTCTACGCACCAGCTTATTCACACTGCCCGCAAGAACAGGCTGCATGTGAAGACGTTGGAAACCCTAGTCCGCATCAACATGCATCTGAGGAAGCAGTACAAGGGTGAGAAGACACGACGGTACCATGACGCCAGCTTCCTTACTGAGGATAAGTCTGACAGTGAGGATGACTGAGAGATAGTGGAGAAGGTGCAAGAGGACGATGAGGGTTGAGAGGAGAGGGGGGCTGAAAGCTCGGATGAGGAGATGGAAGAGGAAGAGGAGGTGTTTGTGGAGGGGGAGGAGGAAGAGGGGCAGGGGCAGCAGCAGCAGTAGAGGGCGCCTGCAGTGGTGATGGTGGATGATGGACCATCCTATGCCCGGCCGGTGCGTACCCAAGAGGAGGTGGAGATGTGGGAGGAGGAAGCTGCAGGGAATGGATCTTCACAGGGAGCAGGTTTTGGTGGAGGAGGTGCAGCAGTGGATGCACAGGATGAGGGTGCAGCAGAGGGTGGATTTGGTGGCAGTGCAGCCCAGAATGCAGCAACTTGGGGAACAGAAAGAAGAGGGTGCAGGTTTGGCTGCCACAGTGGGAGAAGGTGCTGGTGCAAGTTCTGCAAATGACCAAGTTGAGGATGACCAGAGCAGTCCAGCTGGCAATGCTGTGGGTGGGGGGGCAAGCAGGGAAACGAGGAGCACTGCAAAGGTTGCTGCCAGCAGCAAGGTTGCTGCTTCTGCTAGATTGGCTNCAAGGCACTGGCTGCAAAGAGGGCAGCTAGAGCAGCAGCAGCTACCAAGGCAGCTAAAGCAGCAGCAGCTGCCAGTGCAGCTAGGAAGGGAAGGAAGCGTAAGAAGGGAGCAGACTAGAGGAATGATGTTGCATTGCTGTGCTCTTTGAAATCTAAATTTCATGTTTTTCAAGTACCTTTCTTTGCCATGTTGGACCACGATGCAATTCCTGGTACAAAGTTGAAAATCAGCACAAATGTCTCTTTGACTGTATACAATAAGACATGTGAAAGAAATGCTGTGCAATGCACATGGTAGTGTAGCATGGTGAAGCATACTCAGTGGTCAGCAATGCCAATGTCATGTTTCTGGCACTGATTTGAAGAAAAAATGGACATATGGATGATGACTCGCTTTGCTTTGGTATTCTGTCATAGGAGGCTCAGGTTGAGCTTACAATTTTTGTCCCTCATTCCCATAATGTCTTGGATACTGACAAACACTAGTATGTAGTAGAAAGACCCCTCCCCCCAACCCCCCGCCCCCCAAGAACTTCTGAGGTGCCGGGGTGGCCAATGTGGCTAGGGACCACATCGATGTACCGAGGTGCCCATCGATGTACCGCTGTTCGAGGGACCTAGGTCAACACTGCTTCTAGTTGTCGCGGGCTATTGTAATGGCACTCACCGCTACTTGATGCTACAACTATTGCCGACGTGGCTAACTTGGCCGACGCCATTATCGCCGATGTCGCATGCTGCTGTCGTCGCTTCCTCTGCTACAATGTAGTCGTGGTGGGTCCTCCCAGGACCTATAGTTGCTGTTGCTATGGGTGGCTACTTATGTTGCCACCTAAAACTGCTGCTTTTTCTATGTCTCTACTCCGCAGCATGGCGAGCTCAGGCTTGCTTGCTCTAATGTCAAGCTAAAATAGCTAAGACGCTTCCTAGCATGCTTGCCGCTGACGATGCATTGGTGGAAAGACACCTCACGACGTCAACACACGATGGACTCAAAACGGCAAGGGTTTGGCAAGGCGACACAAACAGAGTGTGAAACGTGCTTCCATGAAAAGCATGTGTAGTGAGAGAAACAACAATGAGCTAAGCTGACCTAAATAGTCGTCAGACGTGGCGTGAAAAGAGTGTAACAGGGGACACATTTGTTTGCATGCACAGTGAAAACAGCTCCGCCAAAGCTGAAACACTTGCCAGGCCATAGCTCACTACACAGGTACCCAAATGAATCACCAGCGTAACAAGTTGGTGAAACCCCACACATGCATGTCAGGTCTCCTCGTGACCCCCGGACACGTCTCTGGGTTGGCAGGTCTTGACCACTCAAAAAACTCTAGCAGCACAGACCTAGATTCCAAAATGTAGCAAGTGCATCACATTGGCAATGCTGTAGGTGATGAAACAGTCTTGGAATCCCTAAGAGACCTATGGTACCATTGTCGTTGTGTGGAGCGGTGTTGGCTCAATGCCCACAAAACAACAAGTCGTGGAGTCTCGGGCACTCCCAAGGCCACGTCAGCTCCCCCATTGATTTGAGGTGGCTGTCTCGTCAGGGATCTGTACGGGCATGGACATTAGGCGAGGGGTCACCGGCAGCTGTGGAAAAAATCACTCTACCATGACCGGATGGCAAACAAGTCCATGAACGTACAGGCACTGACATGCACAAGCAACATCTAGAATGAGGAAGTTAGTCTGCAGGGAGTTTAGAGCGAAGTCCCATGGAACGTGCACTTGCAAGAAACCTTGTACGAACCCATGGCCTTCGTCAAGAATTTGGCACGCTGCACATCCGTACCTACCTAGATGACCTCGAGGTTTCGTTTCTACACAAGTGCGCGTATGTAGTGATGCTCAACACCAATGTGCTTCGCGCAAGAATGAAACACACATGTGTTGTTGACGATGTCGATTGTGCTCTGGTTGACGTAGCGTAGCACAACAAGGAGTTATAACTGACACAACTAATGCAACAGGTGCACAAGCCACGTGCTCTCAAAAGCCCCAGCAACAAGTACCATGTATACAGCCTTAGTAGTGTTGCGAGCAACGCAACCTTGCTTTCCCCTCTGCCAAGACACAACCGCTAATCAAGAAGATGTAGTCTGTCCGGCTCTTACCGTCTCGACTCCAGGCCCAGTCACTGTCAGTATGACCGTGAAGTACCACAGAGGAATGACTGCACTAGCACAGACCGATGCCTGCGGTGGACAGGACATACCTCACACATCCAATAACAGCTTCCAGACATCGCATGCGCGATGCCTTGGAGAACTATGCAAGCAGGTTGACAGTGAAGGCAATGTCAGGTTGTGTTGTTGTGGCTAGGTACATGAGTGAACCGATGACTCACATGTACAGAGTTCCGTCGACAAGCTCCCCCAACTTAGCTTGGTTGTCGACCTTCAAGGCAGCCTGCCCATCACGCGTGAGGGGTGTGGACGCAGTGCTAACAGGGATGAGCAAATCAGCAAACCGCTCCCCCAAGGTGAGAGTGTACCGCTTATGATGTACCAAGAGCGTGCGATCGTGCACAATCGCGCACGATCTGCATGCCCAGAAACATTGCAGCCTCCCCTAAGTCCTTCATTTTTTATGCCGACTGCAACACATCCTTGGCTGTCCAGCGGCCTTCATATTGGGGGAAGCAATCAGGAGGTCATCGACGTAGACCAGACTGGCCATGAGCAGCGTATAGGCTCGTGAGAGGAAGAGAGAGGGATCCGAGGCACTTTGGACGTACCCAGCCCGCAATAGTGTGTTGGTGACCTCTTTGCTTCAAAAACGAGGAGATTGTTTCATACCATACAAGGCCTTCCGTAGTTGGTATACATGGCCAGTGCCGTCCTCGAAGCCGGGAGCCTGGACCATGTAGATCTCCTTCTCTAACTTTCCATGAAGGA
Organism: Penium margaritaceum; assembly: GCA_023375785.1. Taxonomy (NCBI): domain Eukaryota; kingdom Viridiplantae; phylum Streptophyta; class Zygnematophyceae; order Desmidiales; family Peniaceae; genus Penium; species Penium margaritaceum. The sequence goes on from SZWC01018462.1 coordinate 16,417, forward strand.
AAACGTTGTTCATGTACATCCGGTGTAGCTCCCAGTCATGCTTGGTTCTCTGGCACATGAAGGCCAGTGCTATGGTTGTGCGACCGTCAGGGATAAAGGTCTCGGTGAAGTCGATACCTTCAACCTAAGAAAAACTCTCGACATTCAATCGTGCCATGTAGCATTCTAGTGAGCCATCCGGTTTGAGCTTCTTGCGCAAGTCCCACTTGAACATGTTCGCAAAACCTTTATGGCTATGTTACCGCAAGGCAGGTCCACGAGCACGAAGACCTTGTGCTCCTTGAGGGTAGCAAGCTCGGCCTGGCACATAGTATGCCAGAGGGTCGAGTCAGCTCCAGCCAGAGCCTCGTGGAGAGTGCTCGGGTCTGGTGCCACTACAAACACACTAGGGTCGGGCCTCGCGCTGCTCATGCACCGCTTGGCCAGGGCATAGGCAACAGAGAGAGGACCAAATATGAATGTCGACTCTAAAGAGTCAACTGCCAATTGGAGCTCGTGAGCAAGGAGCACCAGGCCCATCTCAGAGGTAGGGTGAACCTCCTTGGAGCCTAGAGCACTTAGGCCAAGGACCTTTGTGTCAGGCTCATTATTTCACACGTTGCGAGTGGGGCAAGGGAAAAATCAAGCGTCCATCCTCGACACGTAGATAGGGCTAAGTGAGCTACGCAACCGGCAAAGGGGATACGGATACGGCAGGTGCGGGTGACACCGGCGGCCAGAACACAGGAGCCTGTGACGCAGACATAGATGGATCAGACAAGGTGGGAGATGCAAGGTCAGGCAATGCAGTAAGTGGCCACGCTGGCACAATGGATTAATAACCCTTTGTGTCTATATTCATCCACATGTGTCCTTGGGTATGCAGTGCATGAGGATTCGGCGGACGGTGGTGCTCCACGTTGAGCGTGGAGATACGTGCTCACCAGGCCTATCTCGTGGCGGCGTGGCCTCCTAGTCTCCCACCTTCCACTGGCCGTCGACCCTTGCCTGCCCTCGCTGGAAAAACACTAATTTTTTCCTTGATCATCATGCGTCATAGTGTGCTCGTTGTGTTGCTAGGCCTAGTTTAGACCATGGTTTGTGTGACTTGTAGGTCTAAAACAAGTTCTCTAACATTTGAGCTAGTGTAGTTGGTTTTTGTGACTCGCAGGTGCTTTCACACCTTGTTTTGTAGACATAGGGATAGTTTGCCCTCGCATCCTACTGAGCGCTGGTGAGCACTGCTCCCCGGCTGACGGGTGAGGCTCGATTTGTGAGTCTCACCCGTGACAAGGGGTTGCCTTGTTACTCCCAGGACTTGTAGTAAAAACGCGACCACACTTAAGTGTTTAGGAGCTAGCGTGTTGCAGACTCCATAAAATCAAATGCCATTTGTTGCATTTGATCTAGAACGGAATTCTCATGGTAGCAGAGTGCTCTCTTGGGCATGAGGGGATCAAGACCCGACCGTAGGAGCTGAAGGGGGTGGCCACCACTAGGATGCCATGTCAGCTAGGGTCGGAGAGCCATTGCAGGATGGCGAAGCCCATCTAAGGCTTCGAACCAGCCCTAAGGGGGCGTGCAAGCCCTAGTAGGGCTTCATGCATGCAGCGGGGGTTGCGACGAAGAGCTGCCGACAAATGAAGGCCTCACGCACCTCTCAGGGCCTCCCCAAGGTGCCCAACCACGATTATATGGGTGGGAAAAGGGTCTGGGGGCGGGATTGTCTTTGAGGACCTCAGGATGTCGTTGGTGACTTCCCTATAGAGCTTAGGGCTCTCGGCAGAAAACTGGGCCCAAAGTGGACCCGGGGTATTGCTGCCGAGATTTCCCTGGTCCTCTCTAGTGACATCCAGATCTAGGCAGACGACAAGAACCACTCTCCCAGCACCATGAGTGAGGTAGAAGGGACAAATGGAGGTGCCAGTAGTTTCGACAATGTCGGAGGTGCCGGTAGTAGTGGCAACGCTCCTAATGTCACCCTTACTACAACCGAAATGGTGCAGCTGGGATTAAGTCAGAAGGAATTCTCCCTGCCGCAACTAGGGACAAGGGATTATCTAGCGTGGAAGGACATCTTCTTATCTCGGGCGGCAGAGCATAGGTTGGAGGAGCTATACATTAGTCCGCCTCCAGCCACAGCAACAGACCTCATGTTGCTGCGTGAATTCCATGCATTAGCACGTGCACTGCTAGATCTACAGGCAGACGCCCTACGCCACTTTTGTTTTGGTAGCATAGGTGCGGACCCCTCTGATCCACGAAGCGGTGCAGCGCGACCGCATGATGCCTGGCGCCACTTTTTCACACGTCAAGAAGAACATGGCATGACCCTTGTAGTGACGTTAGGAGACCGCCTCCGCAATGTCTACCACAAACCAGGCGTGCCACTTTCTGAGTTGTGGGATGAAGGCATGGATATCCGCAGATGACTAATTGGTCTGGGTTGCTCGTGCTCTATCCTTCAGTGGCTGGATGTGTCGTTGCTTCACCTCAGTGAGCATTACAAGAAGTTTTGACGTGACCTGCTCCATTGCCATCCAATTGCTAAGATTGAGGTTATCAACCTCGCCTCCATCTTTGAAGAGCTGCATAACTACAAAGACATACTGAAGAGCAAGGCTTGCGATATGACAGCTGCGCAACCAACAGCTTATACATACCAAGGCTCTTCTTCCGCTGCTGCTGTAGAGACCCAGACCTCGTTCACCTCCCTTGTTGGGTCCTCCCGTGGGATCGTGGCTGGTCTGGCGGCAGTAGTCGCGTTCGTGGACGCGGCCATGGAAACCAGAGGTGCACCTGCTGTAACCAGATTGGGCACTTATGGTGCAGGTGTCCTTCTCTCTAGTGGCAGATGATGGAGAAAGAACAGCAGCAGCAGAGGCAAACACAGTAGCAGCAGAGGTAGGCATAGCAGCAGCATCATCCACTGCAGTAGTTTCCTACAATGCAGCACTTGAGAGGACATGGACCATCGGGGCTGCAACCCTAGCATCCTGCAGCAGCAACAGCCACCTTTGGAGTGCAGCCTCAGCATCAATTTTAGCCGCAGCCTCTGCAGCAGATGCTGCCACAGCCTGGACCTTATGGGCTTCCTGCACACTACGTGCCACCGTTTGCGATGGCTCCGGTGCTGGCTCCAAGATGGGCCCAACGCATGTACGATGATATGGCGACCTAGCACACTGCCGACATGCAAGAGGCCACTCCCAACACATTCCCTCCAGAGACCGTTGCAGCTTCCCAGCCAGGGCTGCGCCTTGGACACACGCACATCACCACATCACACATTTTACCTATGCACGAGTGGTTGTTTGATACAAAAACATAACATCACATGTCACCTCACCGTCAATTGTTTGTGTCTTTGTATGTCATACATGATGTGGAGGGTGTGTGAACGGGCTCAGGAGAGGTGCTAAGGGTTGAGGGTATTGGGACCATTGCATTGCAAGCACTGGGAGGGGTCATGTGGCTGATAGGGGTGTTACATGTTCATCGGCTGAAGGTAAACCTGCTGTCAGGGGGATAGTTGGATCACAAATTGGACATGTCAACACTGACGCAAGTTGAAAAATGCATGCTTTTTGATTCGCACGATGCACTACTCGCTGATGGGTGCTTGCATGCCAACACGTTCTACCATCTAACCCTGTTCCCTGCATTGCCTTCCAACCGTGCACAAACAAACATCATGACCAACACAGATCCAAAACACATTGAGCTCATTCACAGACGGATGGCTCACACCAATACTGAACTGGTTATAGATCTGCTGAAACACCAACCTGCACATGAAATGAGCCCTAACGACTGTCCCCATAGTCAAAAAGCTTCTGCTTGTCTGAACATCTAGGAAGGAAAGGCACACCGACAGAGCTTTCCCTTATCATAGCACGTCAGTGAGGCACCCCTTGAGCTGGTGCATGCTGACTTAACTGGACCCATGCCGGCACTCTCAGTTCAGTACCCGTCATTGTATGTTCTGACTATGACGGATGATTACAGTCGTTTCCGCTGGGCTTTCTTGCTCAAAACCAAAGCGGACGCAAAACAAACAATCATGAAATGGATTCCCCTTGCTGAGCGACAGACTTGGTGCTCTCTATGCATCCTTTGTACAGACAGAGGTGGGGAATTCCTAGGCCCACTCAAAACAGACTTGAGAACTAGAGGTGTTGTCCATCAAACCACCGGTCCCTACACACCTAAACAGAATGGGGTGGCCAAGAGGTGGCACACAACATTCTTATGCTCTACGTACTCTTATGGCTGAGTCTAGCCTAACCTATGGATTCTGGGAGGAAGCTATCAAATACATAACTAGGGTATGGAGCATGATACCTCAAGGGCCCCTACCCAGGACCATCACTCTCTGCGAGAGATGGTTCAACCAAAAAGTGGAGTTACATCCTGCTCGGGTGTGGAGCACAATGGCTTGTCTTTGGTTTGCTGATCCACAACGCAGTTACAAGCTAAGGCCGCGGGGCAGGTGGTGTGTCTTTGTAGGAGTCTCACATGCCCCAAAGGCATGGAAGTTTTGGGACCATGTGCAACATGCATTCGTCGTGAGTCGAGATACGTCCTTCGTGAAACACATTCCATACAAGGCATTCAAGGGCCTCAAGCATGCACCGGTGCTTACCATCCCTTAACAAAGCCCTTAGTATGTCAGTGTACCCATTTTTGTTCCCACTATGCAATCGAATGTCACACCAACATCCAGGGGACACAAAATCATGGCCCAGGTCACACCTGTCCCCGCCAATTTTCTCACACCGACCGATCTTGCACGCACTAGTGCAGCCTCCTCGGGATCCCCAGCTGGCTTGACTCCAATACAGGACAACCCTTTTCCACCTGATCTGGTCCATCGCTCACAATGGAACGTGGCTAGGGTGGACTACAGACAGTTCTACCACACGGCCGGTCCCACATAGTCTGTGGCTATCCACCCAGAGCCTAACACAGTCGAAGAGGCAAGGGGGCGCTGAGACTCAGCTAAATGGGAAAAGGCTATGATTAACAAGCTCAGCTCTTTTTGAGTATGAAGTCTATCAACTGGTGCATCTTCCCCCAAGACGCAAAGCCATTGACTTCAAAAGGGTGTTCAAAGTGAAACAAAATGTGCAGATCCTGTTTGAGGAGTACAGGCCAGACTGGTGGCCAAGAGATTTCACCAGATACAGAGGCAAGACTTTATGGACACATACGCCCTAGTGGGCAAGTACACGTCAGGTCGTGTGCTGCTGGTAGTTGGAGCATACAAGGACTGGGAGATACACCAAATGGATGTCAAGAATGCTTTTCTGAACGGACCACTGGAAGAAGAAATCTATGTGGAACAGCAACCAGGGTTCACAAGCGGGACAGACAGATTCTAGCTTCTGCTAAAGGCACGGTATGGACTGAAACAAGCACCACGTTGTTGGAACAAGGAGATCAGCCAAACACTGGAACCTTGAGGGTTTCTGCAAAGTCTGTCTGACCCCTCTATGTTCATCCGCTGGGTGAATGGCATTCCAGCTCCTCTTCTGGTGTACGTGGATGACTTACTGGTCCATTCACCCTCCCTTTCTCTTGTCTAAACAACAAAAGCACTGCTCACTGCACACTACCACATGACTGACCTAGGAGAAGCACACAGCTTCCTGGGCATGACCATCACACGCTACAGAGCTGCACTTACCTTGACAATGTACCAGGAATGGTTTGTAACACACCAGGCAGAATGTTTCTCTTATCTCGTGCAACATCTTCCCACACAGCATTCACCGATGAGTCCAGATGTGTACAGACACCTTCTTCATCCTCACACCACTGACTACGTACAAGACACAAGTCCCACACTGTACATACAGATCATTGGCAGTCTCACCTACCACCCGTCTTGATGTTGCCTGCGTTGTGAACACTCTCGCCCAATTCAGCCAAAAACCACGCAGTGCTCATCAAAAGGCTTTTCTGAAACTCTTGCACTATGTGTTTGACACTGCATCCATCGGCCTCATACTCTCTCCTGGCATCGGTCCCTTGCTAGATTGATGTTGTGATAATGACTGCGCACACAAAAGAAATGCACGCAGTTGGAGGGGTTATGTCTTCCGTCTTTGGGGCACCACTATCTCATGGCGTAGTGCCAAACAGTCATGTGTAGCATGCATTGTGGCCGTAGTAGAATGCATGGCATTGGGGGAAGCAGCGTGTGAAGCTACCTGGCTACAAAGGCTGTTGGGGGAGCTTGGCATGATTGTGGGAGTTGTACCACTATATTGTGACAATTCCGTTGCACGTCGTAGCACACCAAATGACGGTGTAGTGCACCAATGCACTGAGCATATAGGGGTTGAGCATCACTTTGTACGAGAAGCAGCAAAAGCAGGTGTTGTACAAGTGTATGAGATGCCAGGAAGCGAACACCTTGCAAACTTTCTAACAAAAGCACGTCCCTCCTCCTCCTTCATCTCCCACCTCCATCTTCTGGGCTGCATGCATGCAACACCCTTGGCCAAGGGGGTGTGATAACCCTCTACGTCTATACTCATCCATATGTTTCCTCGGGTGTGCAGTGCATGAGGATTTGGCGGTCGGTGGTGCTCCACGTTGACCGTGGAGACACGCGTTCGCCAAGCCTATCTCGTGGTGGCGTCGCCTCCTAGTCTCCCGCCCTCCACCGGCTGTCAACCCTTGCCTGCCCTCACTGGAAAACCTAATTCCGACTTTGAGCATTATGCGTCATAGTGTGCTTGTTGTGTTTCTAGACCTAGTTTAGACCATTTTTTGTGTGACTTCTAGGTCTAAAGCAGGTTCTCTAACATCTGGGCTAGTCTAGTTGGTTCTTGTGACTCGCAGATGCTTTCACACCTTGTTTTGTGGACATAAGGCAAATTCGCCCTTGCATCCTCCTGAGCGCCGGCGAGCGCTGCTCGCCGACCGACGGGTGAGGCTCAATCAGCTAGTCTCACCCATAACAGGGGGATGCCTTGTTACTTGCAGGACTTAAAAACGCGATCGCATTTTAGTGTTTAGGAGCTAGAGTGTTCCAAACCCCATAAAATCAAAACCCATTTATTGCATTCGATCCAAAACGGCATTCTCATATGCGACTCAATGTAGGCATGGTAGAAATAGGCGTTGACAACGACACTGGCAAGGCGGGCGAGGCAGCAATGGGCGACAATGGTGACACTCGCAAGGCGGGCAAGGCAGCAACAAGGGACATCGATGACACTTGTAAGGTGGGCAAGGTATCAATGGACAATGGTGGTGACACAGGCAAGGCAGGCGAGGCAGTAACGGGTGATGATGGCGAAATTGGCAAGGTGGGTGAGGTAGCAACAGGCAATGCAGGATGGACAAGTAGGGTACCCGAGGGGTGGGACGGCTCAAGATCAATAGGGTAGTAGATGCGGACAGAGTCCCCTGGCCTAACACACTCCCCCATGTAATGAGAAGGAATACAACCAGGAGTGTGGTATAGCAATGGGCTGCCAGTAGTTAAGTTGTGATAGGTGAGGTACTAAAAGAAAAGTGCATCACGTGACTCGACAATGCGGCGCTGACTCGGATACAAGAAGCACCAGGCCTTGGACCGAGGGACAACGCCCACAAACGCGCAGATGTGGCCGGGAGAGGAGAGCTTAGACCCTTGCAGCTTAGGTGTGAAACAGACGCAAGCAAGGGATGCCCACAAACGCACGAGCTGGAGGTCAGCTCAACGGCCAAACCGTGGCTTGTACGGGGTGTAATTGTCTGGCAACCGTACATGTGGAATCTGGTTCCACATCCATGTTATGTTGGCCATGCGCTCAAATGCAAAAGCCTTGTGCATGCCGCTGTCCACCCGCATTGCACAAACGGCATTCTCCATGGTGTGGTTCCATCACTCAGACACACCATTATGCTAAGGTGTGGCTGGGACAAAGAGGTTGTGAGTCACTCCTAGCGCCGCAAAGTTCCATGTAAAGTCCCCAAGAAACTCTCTGCCAGGATCCGAGAGGAACGTCTAGAGGAGGTGGCGGGACTTTCGCTCCGCCATGACCAGCTAGGTGCACACCGCAAGGGCGGCGTCACTCTTCTAACGAAGACTGAAGACCCAACATTTGTGGGTGGAATTTCTAGTAATTGTCATGAAGTACCCCCTCTGTCCTCCTAAAATACAACACGGAGGGGTCCTAGGAGGTCTGAGTGAACCAACTCGTGAGGCCGAAGCGCCGCGAGTTGGAAGGAGGGTACGTGGCTTGGTGCATCTTTCCTTGAGCCCATCAGAGACAGTTGGTCTTGGGTGGCATCTTGAAAGACGCCGCCCAAGACCGAGCGCGGGCTGCATGTGCACCAGACAGTCGATATCCGCTAGGCACCCATGGCATAAGCGTTTGTGCACCAAACGCTAGAGCCCGGGTGACATTGTGCCTGTCACAAACATACGTGCAAAGGATGGGAAGGGCAAGGAAGGAGCACACGTAGGGCAACCAGACACATGGTATAATTCATCAACAGCCATCAAACACAGGACCACCTCTTGTGTTGAACAGATGTAAACGGTTGCATCCTCACTTGTGATGGACACGCCAAGTCCAATGCAAGTGCAGGCATGTCCGGAATGCAGGCAAAGCTCCAACCCATGCACAAATAACACGTACAAGATATACAATGGTCCAGATGGCCCATGGAACCGCACTACGCCTATGCCCTAGAATGTGACCTCATGACCAACGGATGTGCGCACACACCGTACAGACCCAACAGGACCCAGCACAACAAAGTCACAACGTCGACAGGTCATATGATGAGTGGCACCTGTATCAATGATCCAGGTGGCATTTGACACACACTCTGTCGCTGTGATGTAACTGCAAGCAACAGTGCAAGCAAGAGAAGCAGGTTGCTCAACAGAGGACTGCGATGGCAACAAACGAGGAACAGTACGCGACTGAGACTCATGAAGCCATGACAAGTCATCTGGGCTTTTGCATGACTTGACACAATGTTGCGACAAGACACTTGTACCATCGCGACAGACAAAGGAGTTGAAGGAGTAAAAATAACAGGCAACACCATTACCACCTTTTCGATACGACACTACGGACTCGACACAACCAGCAGTCGGTTCTTTGACTCATTCATGTCGTCCGTACTCCCCTAAACAAAGAGCGCCAACCGTCGTTGGAGCTCGGCGAGCAAACGATTCCCTACAGCAGGGATCTGTTGCTTAAGCTCTGTAATTTAGTAGGCCTTGTGCTTAGAGCTGTTGTGTCAAGGAAAGTATGTCGCTCATTATATGGGAGGTGGAGGACATGTAAGGGAGACCAGTCGACTCGCTCACTGTTGTTGCGGTGGTAAGACCACACTGCACTGGCCATGCCTGTTGTCGTTATTGCACTGTGTTTCTCTATCACTACTACTATTGGTGCTACTGCTACTATCATTGAACCTGAAGGCAGTAGCACTTTGCCCCCCCAGTTGTTGCTGCTGCTGCCATCGCAACGACTGTTGTCTCCCACGGTTGTGGCTGCTGCTACTACAACCTTTGGAGGTCTAACGCTGCTACAAAACATTCGGCAGAAATTTCCCCGCCCCACTGCACATGAAGAATATGTTGAGGCCTATTTCAACCTGGGAACAAATGGGTGGATCCCCCTAGCTACTGGAAAAACTTTGACAGCATTCCCCCCTCCCCAGTGGGCATGAAAAAGGGGAGGGATCTTGGAGGAGCTCGAGGTACCTGTCCCAACCCCCAACCCACTCAAGGGACGAGCAGGGGGAGCCCAACCCGAGAGGATAGGGGAAGACCAAGGAAGAGAAAGTGCAGCCACTACTCCTGTCAAGGTTGCTGTGACCACCGCCGATGATGTCGCTACTTTGACTGTCGCCGATGATGCTGTTGCTACTGTCACTCCTCTTGTTACTACTCATCTTGTTGCTGTTGTCGCCGATCACTATAACTACACGTTGCTATTGGTTCATGCTGTTGTTGCTACACACTGGTACTACACGATTGGTTCTTCTACACACTGTTGCCACTGCTGCTAGCTACTGTTGTTCGGTGGGCCTGGTTCTGACGGCCAAAACTTTGGCCGTCAGGAGGTATTAAAAACAATCACACAAAAAAGTTTAAGGCCATCCAAGTAGAGCGAAATTCGGACCATAGAGGCGTCTGACTATTCTAAATACGCTAGTGTAATTTGAGGTTGCAGAAACGTTTTTTTTGTGACAAAACGTCACTTTCCGTTTTCTGCTCAAGTTTTAGTAGAAAAGCCAACTATGCGGTGCACTGCGGTATTTGCTGGTGACTACAGAGTACAAGATGAAGGCAAGAGGTGCCTCTAGAGAGCTTAGGATGAGAGCTTTCCAACACATCCTCAAACGTCCAAAACAGTGATCAAATGAGCAAATCACCCTCTCAAGAAGTGAGGGTGGTGGCAGATGCGACTGCGCCAAGAGCCTCTAAGTCCCTCCAAGGGCTGACATGTAGAGTGCGCCTATTGCTGCTGAGTCCGCTGCTGCTACTCCTACCTTTGCTGTTGCCGCCGAGCTTGACAGTAGTGGCCTCACGCCACTTTGGCGGCTGTCGCGGCTGCTACCGTTGTTCCTGCTGTCGATGCTGCTGTAGGTGCTCCTGCTGTTGCTGTCGAAGCCGCAAGCGCGGACTCCTGCTCGTGATGCGTTGTCGCTGCGCTGCTCATGCACTACTTCTACAATCCTGTTGCGCTGGGTGTCATGCTGCACTGATGCGCGGTCGCCCACCACTCTGCGCCTGGCATACGCGTAGAGTGGTGGGTCCTCCCAGGACATGTCAGTGCTGATGTGAGCTGCTGCTATTGCAGATGCTGCGCGATTGCTGCTCATGACTGCTGCGAATTCTACGTCTGTGATGCAAGAAGCTGTTGCTTGCGGAGAAGATTCTTGGAAGCTTCCTGGCTCAAGTGTTCGCTAGCCTAACAGCACAGATCTGGCTAGTTGACTCACGAATCACGCAAGGAACAGTGAGAGAAAGATTGGAACACGCCATGTGAATCAAGGCTTTGGTAGAGAATGATGCAAAGAGAATGACAAATGAGCGGGTCAAACCATAAGTGCCGCCTTGGCGGTGGTGTGCTGTCGGGCCGCATTTTCTTACAATGGACAAACATGATAAAAAACCACCATTTTCGGCTGTATCTTCCTACTCAAGCATCCAAATCAAGAATCAAACACAGCATGGTGCAAAACCTTACACAATCGGTGTGACAAATGGAAAGTATGCAACTAGCTAGTCGGACTAACTGCTGAAAAGCCTAGAACGGTTGAGCTTGAGCTTGGGGTCCTCACGAGTGTCATAGCTGGATAGTCGTGGAGTCTCGGGCATTCCGAAGGCCACATCAGCTCCCTTACTAGTCTGAGGTGGCTGCCTCGTCATGGATCTGCATGAGCATGGACATGAGCTGAGGGGTCAGCGTAATCTGTGGAAAACATCAGTTTTATGGGTCATTTCGGTCACCTGTTGTGCACAACCAACTATGTCATTTCATTTTTGTTCCCATTGCCTTGTTTGATTTTTTGGTGTTGCATTGTGTAGCTATGCAAACGAATGCTACCCTAATGGCGTTGAATTTCCCTTTAGGTTCCTTATGCACCCATCGGTGTGCGGAGATGTAGAGTGCATGCTCTTGCTTTGTAGATTGTTGCATTCATATAGTCGAAAGATCATTGTAGTCGTGTGTGGATGTGATGCGATCTTCCAAGAGATTGCAGTTCAGCCAACAAGAAAGATGCAGCTACTGCGACTATCGACACAAGTGTCATGTGCCTTATCACTGTCCATGTATCCGCCGACAACAACGGAGGGGTTTACTCTATAGCACAAGCCTACACGCATGGTGGGCTGCATGGCGGACAACGCGCGGTGCTACCTTGAGATGCCTTTGGCAAGGATGCTAGGAGAACTGAGCTAGAAAGCCGACCAAGAAGGCCACATACACTAGAGTGGTGGTAGCCAGATACATGAGAGACCCCATCACGCTGAGCTAATCAGTGACGGCGACGGTCTCTCCTTATTATGAGGAATCAGGGGACTTCAGCAAGCGCTCATCCGTTGGCGTCATCGGTGTAGACTTTGTGGACGAGTCGGCAGCAAAGAAGCAAAGTGCTCTCCTAGATTATGAATGTAGGCTGCCTAATGCATGTGTAGAGCACGAGGCTGAAGATCACACTCAAAGTCCATAGCAAGGAACACTCGAACCGGGCCTAAGTCCTTCATCTTTTCAATGGACTGAAACAAGGACTTTACCGACTGAAAATTGGTGTGACTCGGTGAGGAGATGAGCAGATTTTTGACATAGACAAAAATGGCCATGAAGGGCTCTGAATTTGGCCGAAGCCATTCCGAACAAAACGAATAGAGCCAACATGATGCAGTGAGAAAAACGAGGGGGAAGAGGAGATCATGTAGTGGGTGGCCACTACATCAAGGAACCAAAAGCCACCCGTGACGCGCGTAATAGCATGAACATCATTCACGATGGCAATCGCAGAACAAGGTGGGTTCTATTGGCCACTGGCAGCGAGACAACGAGGAAGGCAAACTGATGTCCACTCATCAATCTACAGAACATCAACCGGTGGACAACGTGGACATGACCAGACGTAGCACCATGCAAAACAAGTCTACATCGCATAGATGCAACCTTCACTTAAAACACATGCTCTCACCTTCGTTGATGAACAACATGGGAGAGGACATCGTCCAGCTGAAGGTCCTCATCACCCGCTATCCATGTGGATAATGGGTGATGACAATGCCAGAGGGAAGAGGCCAGTGTAAATAGGTGGGAGTGGCCCACATACTCACACGGGGGGCCATACTAAACAGGACCTCCAAAGGGGCCACCTCCCAGGGTAGAGATGTGGAGTTGGTGTCGCGATGGTGCTGTATGTAGTAGAATTGGTAGATGAAGGCACACTATGGCTCAATGAGGCATTAGAGGTGGAGGTATGGGAAGCTCTACCAGATCGCCAGAGGAGCACACCTAATGCACTCGCATTGCAGACGCAAGACAAGCGTCATCAGGTGGTGCTAGACACTTGGGAGCGAAATTCACGGAGGTGCCAAAATTCCAACACGTGCTAGTGTTGGAGGAGGAAGTGTAGAAGGCAGTAAGCCATTGTAATCCTTTCCCTTACCCCGTCCTCCTCGCCCAATTATGCCACCTCTGTAGCCACCACTACGATCTTTGCATTTACCTAGCCCCCCCTTCTCCACCCATGACTGAGGAGAGGAGTGTCCAGCAATGAAGTTGTCAAGATTGAAGTGGTAGAGTAGGAGGTAGAGGAAGACGAGATGGCAGTGATAGCGGTTGCGATAATGCATGATGAATACGTTTGTTTTATAGGACGCTCCACCAGTCACTAAGGCAGTAAGAGGTGATTTCCTAGAGAGCGCCGATGCCAGAAGGTGCGTCATCGGGAACGGGCTCAAAAGCAAGTCGCTTGAGCTTGGAGGCCTTTACCTCTCTGAAGATTTTGGAAACTTGGGAATGAGACCATTGATGATGAAAAGGACAGCAAGGAGTTTTCCAGGAGTTGCCTTGCCTAGGTCCCGCAGCAAGCAATGGTTGCGAGCCCAATAGGTATCGATGGTCTCATCATTACGCATAGAGAGTGTGTTGGACAACATGGTGAGGACACTTTGTGTAGCATTCCCTATGACTATGGTATGACTCTTGATAGGTGCATGTGCGCCAACAAGATCATCAGATGTACGACGTATAGTTTCAGTGTTGTAGGATCCAATCTTATAAGTGAGATCATTGGGTCCATCAAGACTGGGGACACAAACAATGCGAGCTGACTCAGACTCAACAGAGACAAAGGGAGGACGAGCGGAGTGGATTGGTTTATGTTTGCATTCTAAAAGTTTCTCACCTTGTGCCCACACACTAAAGCGAACTTCAAACGTGGAGAAGGTAGGATGAGAGGAGAAGAAGGGCAGGGAATTGAATTCAGGTCTGCAATGCACTAGCACCGCAAGTACTTCAAAGATATCAGCTCACGTTTTGTGGCTCTCACATTTTCCTGAGTTCCTTCCACATCTATTGCTTCCCGTAATCGCTGCTTCGTCGTGGGTTGCTCGACCAGAGGCAAGTGTCTTTTTCTACCATTAATGCTGACGTAGACTGATCTGCTACTCCAGTTGACCTACGGATTGTGCCGGTAGAGGAAATCTCACCCCATGATGATTTTGTACTTGCTCATCGGACAAGTCCTATGGACCATTACATCATGTAGATTTTAAGTTTACAACCGAAGTGTTCCGCGAAGTCGCCGGATCTGCAGTTGTGAGATGAAGATTTTACCTTCAAACACTCTCAGTTTAGTTTGCAAACCCAACGTCTGAACCATGTCGTTATAGAAAAAAACTATGTGAAGCTCCTCCGAGGAGTAGTGCAAGTACGGTTCTGCGACTTTTACAAGCCCTCTGTTGTACTTCTAGTCGTCTCGCGAGTTGGTTGTCCTCGTACCCCTCGTTGAAGTTTGTAATATCAAGAACCCTTGTTTGTGGTGATGTGAGCAAGTGAGATGGACAATCTACTGGTTTAGAAATATCCAACCAGCACTAGCCTCAGTGTCCGCTCTTGCCCTTTGCCGTTTCTTGACTCGTGGCTCTTTTCCTGCAACTTCCCTGCCTTTTTGGCTTGTTGTTGCCGCTCTCGGTGTTGTGCTTTGTGCCGTTCCTGTACAGTTTACTGTGACCACTCGGCCGTGTCCATACTCGTGCAGATCCCTCAGGTAGGCGGCCCTGGTGCCACCGGCGCGACGACAGGTGGCGGACTACCCGTCTGGAGCTGACCGACCACTGTTCCAGAGCCCCAGATGTCACCGGGACTCCTTGCTGTGCCTTCTACGTCTTGCAGGCGCCTTTCGGCGGACTGGGCATGAGGCCCATTTGCATATTTTTTCATTTTATACTCGCTGTCAGTCAATGGATGCATGCATGTGACCAGTCGTTGCGTGCGTCTTTTGATTCTGCACGTCTAGGTTCAGACGGCGTAGGATTCTGACATGTGTGCGCAGAGTTACGGCCAAAACACTGGTTTTGGGCTGGTTTTAGGACAGCTCTTGGACTGCCGCGTGCGACACCCGCCGTGCGCCGCGGCAGGTATTCATGCCCTGGACCTGTCAGTTGTCATCTCTCTCTGCATATGCTATATTGAAGCATTCTGACACTTTGACTTGTGTCTCCTAGCCAAACCCTTGCCGTTGTGTGTACGACCTGTGACTATCGTCACCGTCTGACTAGGCACTGACGTCCGGTCAGTGGCTGTGCTGCTAGGAAGCTTCTACGCACTTTCTCATGGTATCAGAGCAGTGAGACAGTTCTCACAGAGCTGCGCAGCAGAGACGCAGCAGAGCAGCAGCAATGAGAGTCACCGCTGCAGTAGATCTTCTGGGACCCGTTGGAGACGGCCGTTCGCCGTCCGCACACTCAACCCACCACGTGAGATCGCAGCTGCTGAGGC
>SZWC01018463.1:7629-18783 GCA_023375785.1 Penium margaritaceum
ACTGAGATGACGGCAGGAGAGGCGAGGGGCTCCGAACAATGGATGTGTGACTCCTGACAAGCTTCCTCGATGCGGAGGAAGAGCTCGTGTGTCCACCACATGAGGGTACCTTGGACAGCCATTGCGGCAAGGACATCCTGGGAGTAGTGGACGAAGACGTCGGAGAAGGCGTTGGTGGTTCCGCGCTTGATGGTCACGAGCGCGAAGAGAGGGGATGGCCCGGGATATCCTCGGCAAGCTACCAATAGGAGGTGACCGTCTTGGTCTCCCCCATGCGGAGGGAGTTGAACTCCTGAATCAGATGGCTGCTCTCAACGTCACTTGACAAATGATGAGGACGTGTGAGTATGTGCCACGCTGCTACGGGGTCAGGGAGTGCGCCAGTGGTGAGGTCGCCGAGGAAGGGCTCGACGGTGAGACATGTAGTAAGATGGGCAACAGGGACGAGGGCACGCACGCCGCGACCGGCATCATATACCTCGTCCGCCTAGGTGGAGTCAAAGGGAAGGACATAGTATGGCAACAAGCCCTCGCCTTGTGCCCAAATCTGAAAGCTGAGCTCCCAACTCCGGATTTTCTCACTAGCTATAAGCGGCCGCGGTAGGGTTTCAAAGTCCTTCGGCCTGCAGCCAGCACCCAGAGTGGGGCCAAAGACTGGCGTCACCGTCTGCTATTGGCCCTGGGTATGTTTCAGCGCCAGGTACTGCGTGCTACTACAAGGCTCGCATACCCGGGTGGGAAAAAAGGTGCTTTCTCACACTGCTGCTACTGGTACGGCCGCTGTTGATGCTGCTACTATGGTTGCTGCTGCGGCAGTTGTGTCGGTGACTGCAGTGCCACTAGCTGTTTCAGGACGAGGGAGATCGACGATCCTAATCTGACCATTTGGCAACATCANCCCTTCCGTTGTACAAACTCTGACATGGTACCAGAGCATAGGGGGAGCTTTCAGCAGCTTTATTGGTAGTGGCAGCTGTAGTGGATTAGTGGAGTAGCCCTCCACCATCCCTGTACAAGGAGGAACCTTCAACGGTCTTCCTCCACGTGAGTAGTGCAGTCAGCCATCGTGGTGTGCGACCTGCACAAATCAAAGAGTGCACATCACCATGAGTCATATGGAAGCGGATGGAGAAAGGGCAGATTCACCCGCTCTTGATGAGAATTCTGTTTTGCATGGTCTACGCATGGGACAGGAACCAGGTCGGCATGTCGCAGACCACGCACAACGTCAAGGGGCAGAGGCGCAACGCTTGGCGGAAGAGGCGCAGCGTTTGGTGCAACAAGAAGGCGCAGCACCCCAGGCAGTGGAGCATGAGCGCGAAGCATTAAGGCAGCAGCTTGGAGCTCTAGAACTCCTTCAAAAACAAGAGCAGCTCACACATGCTGTACACGCATCTCAGACGCAGCAGTTGCAACAGTCTCACGCCGTACAAGCAACCCACATCGCCCAGCTTCAGCAACACCTGACATGGTTTCAGCAGCAACAGCAGCAACTTCAGCAGCAGCTGCAACAGCAACAGTAGCAGATGAGTGGCAACAGATGTCACAAGGCTCATCTGCTCATCTGCCTCCTGCAAACCCTCAACCGGTCATGCAACCAGTCAATCCTTCGCCGGTTCAACCTGGTGCACCTGGGGGAATGCCGCAGCAACAGGTTTCACCACAGGTGCGACCTGTGGCACCCGTTCAGCAAGTGCACCAGGCACATGTGCCACCTGCTTTCATGGCCCAACCCGCAGTGGCAAGAGTAGCAGTGGCAGCAGTGCCAGTCTTGCAGCCGAACCCAGCGAGTCCAATGCAGCAGATGCCTGTGCAAGTCCCTCCCATGGCAGCACAAGGCGTACCTTTTCAGCATTTGGAGGACACCGTGCCTGCATCGGCAGCCTCTCTACAGCTGCATAATATTGCCATCGAGAAGTTTGATGGCGAGGAATTCCCACACTGGGCACACAAATTCAAGCAAGTTGCCCAGATGCAAAGTCTCTGGAAGTTCAATGACGAATACTACTCACCTCCAACGCCAGGAGCACTGCCTCAGGTGGTGGCCAAGTTCAACTACTTTACCCGGGCTGCATTCACGGTGCTAGATAATCAGTTGAGCCCACGCATCCAACAAGCAATTTGAATGTACGAGGGCTCTGCAGAACCTGCTCAAGATGCATGGTCCTACATGTTGAGGACCTACATGTTAGGAGACTCAACCTTCAAGTCTCATCTCCTGACTGAGCTCTCACACATCAGCCTCAGCGGCTTCGACGACGTAGAGAGCTACATCAACAAGGCAAAGTCACTTTTTGACCAGCTCGCAGTGACAGACGCACCTGTTTCAGAACCCATCTTCGTTACCTTTCTCCTCAATGGCCTGACTGGAGACTGGGACGACGTTCGCAAAGTGTTGAAGCTCAAGCAGGAAGCAGAGCTGACCGAGGCCTACGTCTGCAAGATGCTGCTCACCAAACATTGTGATCGGCTTCTAATGAAGAACAAAGAGCGCATCTTATCCAACACCACTTACCATGATGTCAGCGCTGCTGTGAGGTCTTCTCAGCCTTTGCAAAACAACCAGTCCACAAGGAACACTACCTTGTCCCAGTCATTTGCCCAGTCCTCCCCGAATGCGAGCAGACGCAGCTCGTACGGCCAGCTGCCAAGATCGCGTCCTGCAATTGAGTGCCATTATTGCAAGAAGAAGGGGCACAAGATCAAAGACTGCTGGAAGCGAAAAAAGGATGAGGTGCAAGCTAGACGGGAGAAGCAAGAAAACGAGTCAAAAGGAAAGTGTGAGAAGAACGATGGGAAGCAGGAGAAGGAGGCTGAAAAGCAAGAACCTGAGAAGCAGGAGGGAGGAAAGGGGAAGGAGTACGACTACACGGGGTCAGTTTTTCAGTTGTCAAGTACTCAAAGCGACACCCTCATGCGTTCTCCTTACGTGTGGTATCTCGACAGTGGGTGCACCTCTCACATCCCATTCAACAAGGAGTGCCTCCACGAACTCCTATCCTGCTCTAAAGGTTTTGTCACCGTGGCCAACAACAAGCAAGTGCCTGTGCTGGGGAAAGGGAATATGACAGTGACTGGGTACGAAGGTGCCCAAGTCAAATTTGGCGACGTGCTCTATGTGCCAGGCATTTCTGTGAACCTTCTCTCTCTCTCGAAAAATTGATGAGGAGAGGTGCACG
The DNA here is from genome assembly GCA_023375785.1 of Penium margaritaceum. Taxonomy (NCBI): domain Eukaryota; kingdom Viridiplantae; phylum Streptophyta; class Zygnematophyceae; order Desmidiales; family Peniaceae; genus Penium; species Penium margaritaceum. The sequence goes on from SZWC01018463.1 coordinate 10,809, forward strand.
CATCGTCAGCAGCGGACAACACATCGCACTAAAGAGTCGTGAGGGGGAGACCTTCGCTGAGGGACAACTCCAACCACATGGAATGATCGAGCTGGACTTCAGCCCACCAGCTCAACACGACTCTGTGCCTTCATTTGCAGCGACAAGTCTCTACCAACAACCTGGTGCAGATCTATCCTTGTGGCACAAGCGTTTTGGCCACGTCAACAACCAGCTCGTGCAAGTGATGCACAAGAAAGATCAGGTCAATGGACTCGATATCAAGGACAGCAAGGATGTAGCGCAGCCGTGCGAGGAGTGAGTTTGAGCAAAGTTACCTCGCCAGGCGTTTCCTTCTGCCTCTAAGTGTAACGTCAACCAAAAATTGAAGTTGGTCCACACAGACATCTGTGGACTATTGCCAACGGCCACAGTCAGCGGCGGTCATCGATACATTCTGCTGTTTGTTGATGACGCGACGAGGTTTGTATGGAGCTATCCTCTCCGCACAAGAGACGAGGCTCCTACGTACTTCTTCAAGTGGCTGGCCATGGCAGAAAGGCAGAGCAACTACAAGCTGCAAGTATNGTTTGAGCAAAGTTACCTCGCCAGGCGTTTCCTTCTGCCTCTAAGTGTAACGTCAACCAAAAATTGAAGTTGGTCCACACAGACATCTGTGGACTATTGCCAACGGCCACAGTCAGCGGCGGTCATCGATACATTCTGCTGTTTGTTGATGACGCGACGAGGTTTGTATGGAGCTATCCTCTCCGCACAAGAGACGAGGCTCCTACGTACTTCTTCAAGTGGCTGGCCATGGCAGAAAGGCAGAGCAACTACAAGCTGCAAGTATTACGCTCGGATGGTGCTAGCGAGTACACGAGCGCTGAGTTCATGTCTCGCCTAGAAGACATGGGGATCGTACAACAGTTTTTGACAGCCTACACGCCGCAGCAAAATGGGTTGGCAGAGAGAGCAAATCGCAAGATACAAGAGACGCTAAAGTCTATACTTCTTGGTGCTCAACTCGACAACAGCTGGTGGCAGCATGCCTTGAGGCAAGCAGTTTGGGTCCGCAATCGCGTACCACACATGGCCCTATCCGACACAACACCATTTCAAGCATGGCATGGTGACAAGCCTGATGTCACCATGCTTCAAACCTTTGGCTGTATGGCACTATTCTATGTGCCAAAGGAGTGCCGCAAGAAGCTAGCAGACAAAGCAGCATGGGGAGTGTTCCTTGGCCAGAGCCCAACTATGAAGGGATGGGATTTCTATGACGTGGACACGCAGCAAATCTCAACCAGCCGCGATGCCATTTTTCTTGAAAATCTTACGCGCCAGGCATGGGAGGAGAAGCGCAGGAGAGAACCAGACTTCTTGCAAACATTTTACGACTCCTACTGCCAGTCACTAAAGGATTCAGACGACAGCTCAGACCCACTCACCTTTACGGATCTGAATCAGGCGCATGAAGAGACGATGGGAGCGCGTGTGCCCTTCGGTGGAAACGATCGTGAACGCATCTCCGGCCTTCACCAGCCTCTCGTAGTAGTGGATGGCGAACCCGAGGTTGTGCCTGTACAAAATCGTCCTAAGACGGCGCGGCAAGTCGACGAACCAAGTGGAGTTCACCGTCGGCATTTCACTCGCCTCCTGCAGCAGCAATTGGAGCAGCAGAAAGTGGAGGAGGATCATGACGAGCACAACATGGCAATCACACTATGTTGTGTCTACAAGGAGGACGCAGACATCCTCGCTGAGTTCTCCACCACTCATCTTGCTGCCCTTCTGTCAACAACCAAGGAGCTACCACCGGAATCCAAGACAATCAAGGAAGCTCTCAATGGAGAACATGCTGCAAAATGGAAAGCTGCATTGGATGCAGAATATGAAAGCCTCATGGACCAAGACACGCGGGAACTCGTGAAGCTACCTCTTGGAGCACGGCCTGTTGGGGTGAAATGGGTTTTTCACATCAAAACAAAGGCTGACNATTGCTATGCACTGGTCTACGTCGATGACATCCTGATCATCAGCCCGTCAGCTGAGTTCATCAAAGCCACGGCTACGGCCATGGCAAAAGAAGTCAACTTGAATCTCATGCCAAGCTTTGAGTATTATCTTGGCATGAATATCAAGCGTGACCGGTTCATTGATGCACGCTGCAAGCTGCACGCGACCTGACCTGCAGTTCGCCGTGAGCAACCTTGCACGCGGCAATGAGACATGTGCTGAAGCAGCTTGCAAAGAGCTCGACCGAGCTCTTGGTTACCTCAAAACCACGAGCGACGCAAGATTGCGCTTTGGGACCTCGAGAGATCTCGAGCTCCAATGTTACGTGGATGCTGATTTTGGAGGGACCGAAGAAGACCGACGCAGCTGGATTTGTGTGTCTGCTCAGCGGTGGAGCTATCTCTTGGATGAGCAATCGGCAAAATATCATAACTCTCAGTTCAACAAAAGCTGATTATGTGGCGGCAACAGCGGCAACACAGGAGGTCACTTACCTTCGCAACCTCCTACATGACATCGGCTTTGCGCAAGTGAAGCCGACACAAGTTTTTGTCGATAACAGCTCAGCGATCGACCTGGAAAATTTGACAAATTTTAAAGGCAGGACCAAGTACATCGATATCCGGGGGCATTGGATTTGCTCCAAGGTCCAAGATGGTGCGGTGGAACTCGTGCACGTACCAGGAAAGCTGCAAGCTGCCAACTTTCTGACAAAAAGCATCCCAAAAAAAATCCACTATCGATGCATGCAACAAAGTGGACTCACATCGAATGCGTTCTCGCAGTACGCCTTGAAGAACTCTGAGGTTTCTGGGACATGGGCGTCGAAGAGCCAAAATTCCCCCATGGATACCTCCTACAATGTGCAGACAAATTTTGCGTGCTTCATGGTGCACAAAAATTCAACAGCAGGATGTGAGGTTGCAAGGGGGAGCAAGAAAGATCAAGAAAAAATCAGTTTTGCAGCTGTGGAAAATTCAACGGCGGGAATCTCTCCTCCATCAGCCCCAAATTCACGGGTGAAATCTCATTTCGGCTCACAACGAGGCAAAGGTCCGCGCGACCGCTTCGGTCGCTTCGTCAAGTCAACAAAAGTGGACTCCATTTGCTGGAGTGGGGTGCCATTGATTTTTACAGCTCCATCAAGGACGGAGAGCAAGGCAGCAGCTGGAAAAGCAAGCCAAGCAGCTGATGTGCAGCAGATTGCACTCGGAATGGTGAGCAACCTGACCAATATTTTCGTCGGAGCAGTAGATTCTGCCGTTGCAGGTTCTGTCGTTGCAAACTCTACCCTTCCAGCGACAACATTCAGCCACGGCCAAAGCGGTGGTCGCATTGGCATTCTCGAACTCGCCAGAAAAAGACAAAATAGCGAGCTAGGCTCGCTCGCCAATGCAGCAGGGCTCAAAGCAGCAACAGCTGAAGGCAAAGCTGTGAATTCGGAGCGACAGCGCGCGAGGAGGAGGGGAGGAGCTCGCTCGGTGTCGACAAACCTCGCACAGAAGTGCGAAGTTCGGCCAGCGCCGATGCTGACGTCAGCATCGGCGCCGGCCTGTGCAGAGGGTGAGACAGCTCGCCCTCCTGACTGGGGACTTGTAGGACTCACAAAGGACGGGGAGGGGATCTCGCAAAGTGAAAGCAAGAGAGAAAAAGACCAAGTGAAGATTGTGCAATCACTCACCAGCGATTGCGCACTTTGCCTCCTCGACTACGTAGCGAAGCCAGCTTCACCGGCAAGTTCGTGCGGCAGACACTCGATCTTCAGCTCCGGCAAAATCAGGAAGACGGCCCAGCACGTGAAATCGATTGTGGAGCCAACCCCTCCAGCGGACAACGCGTCAGGAAACGCCCTTTTTGAGAGAAAATCCACCGGACTGAAGATGGCGGGACTGAAACGGGCTAGCAAGCGGACTGCTTGCACCTCGACGGCTGTTACTGAAGAATTACACCCCTACGCGACTGAAAGTGGGACAGAAGGCTTCAACTGCCCCATGGGTGGCCTTTCTACTGCTCCAGCAGCTCAACACAGCTTTCCAATAGCAGTACCAACTCAGCAGGAGCTGTACAATGGTGGAGATGAGGAAAACTGGTCCGAGGCACATGCTCAGCCTCTTGGCCAAAAGGCATCGGAGGAGTTGCCTCTCCATGAAGCAACTAATTTTTTGCTGGACGTGCCAGAACTCGACCCGGACATTTTCCAATTTTTGGAGCTACTTCATTCGAGCCCAACAGGACCCGGAAATACATCACCAATGTTCCTGGGAACCAACGGAGCTGAAAACGAGGGCATAAATCTTCTTCTCGATTAGGAAGCCGGCTTCAACGATTTTCTCAACCACCCTCTGACCGACAATGAGGATCAGCTCCAATCCTTGGACAAAAATTTGTGGACCGCTCTCGAAGATTTTTTTGGAGACCTGCAGCTGTAAATTCATGTTGCATCACCAGCACAGCAATTGAGGGGGAGTGTTAGAGGTTGTCAATTACTACACTGGTTTACCTCTCCACTGGAGTGAAGTCGACGGAGACATCAGAGGACCGTACAAGAAGATACGGATTTTACCGTACAAACCCGGGTATGAAACAGTGGGGAATTTACTTCTGTACAGGCCAGATAATTTCTGGCATTCTGGCTCTTGGGGTGTAAGGAGCCTAATGTAAATAGTGTGCACGCATGCGCTACAAGGGAGCGCATGCCAGTTTCCTACTCCTAGGGAGGGAGGAACTATGTACTGCATAGTGCTGCACAGGCATGCTGGTCTGGCGGTCCCAGCTCTGACACAACGCACGGCTTCCAAGGTTGGAGGAAGCAGACTACTGCATCATCCTCAACATGCACATGGCATGGGAACTGCCATATCATCAGCAGCATGGAGCGCTAAAGAACGAGTTTCAGGACAAGGGAGATCGACGATCCTAATCTGACCATTTGGCAACATCAACGGCTGACGAGAGAAGCTTCTGAAGGATTAAAACCTATGGAGAACCTTCTCCATTAAGCCAGAGGAAGCTTCCTCAGGGAGGAAGTTTCTCCATTTCCCAAGTGGACGATTCCTTTGGAGGTGGCTTGCCCTACAAGCAAGCCCCGGGCCACTGTATGTAAGACCATGGCCAAGACACTCTCAATAAGAAGAAATCTATGACTCCACAAAAGAGCACCTCCTCAACCTCAGTCTCAAGGCGCCTCCCTTCAGCGGCTTGACATCCGCTGTGCTACAAGGCCTGGAGTTCCGTCCAAGACCTTCGCTGGAGAGCCCTCTGAAGACTGAAGACCCCCAGCAAGCCTGGTATGTTAGTACCAGCGAGGGTGGAGGACATCCGGACTACCTGAAGGCCAGACTACCTGCAAGACGGTGGCAGAGCCAAGACCCCTGCATTGATGGCCGGCATGGCCTAAACAGGGGATTACCCATCAGTGGGCCAGGAGTTAGGATTCTCTTTACTTAGCTGTGGATAAGCTCCTACTTGGATTTTTACTTTGTAATCTGTACTATGTACTATCAATCAAGATTGGATTCTCAAATTCGTGCAAGTGCATTTGTCAAAGTTTGATAGTACATGTGAAATCTGCTGAGCTCTCACAAAACATCCTGTACAAGGCAGCAAGGCCAGTCAGACCTTGCTGTAGTTCCCTTCCGCTGTACAAACTCTGACAGCAGGAAGGGAGACCCTCCAACAAAGGAGGACCCCTCTCCATCCTCTACCATGCTGTTTGTTGTTTGCCCCTCTCTTTTTTTCTCTTTTTTTTGTGCTGATGATGTCAGTAATGACATCAACACTGACATTAGCCTGGGATGGTTGACATCAGCAACTGCTCTTGCGTTATCTATAGTGTTGCTACTGTTGGCCTTTTTTCCTTCTAGTTGTTGTTACTGGCGTCAGCAGTGACATCACTAGTGACATCAGCCAAGTACGGCCGACGTCAGCAGCGGCTGTTGTGCTGTTGCTGCATCCAGTATTGCATCAACTACAGAGCTGCTGCTGCTGTTCTTGTTCCTACCACTGCTACTACTGCTACTGCTGTAGCAAGTATTGCTACTGCTACTACTACTACTGTAGCTACTGTTGCTGCTACTGTTACTTCTGCTGCTCGTGCTGTTGCTGCTGCTCGTGCTGCTGGTAATGCAGCTGCAAGTACTACAGTTGTTGCAGCTTGTGCCGCTACTGCTACTAAGCTCCTACATGCTGCTAGTGCTTCTGCAACTGCTGCAGCTGCTACAATGGCCACAGTGGCCACTATTGATGCAGCAAGACCACCTGCGAGATGTAGATTTTTGTTTTTGTCTTTCTTTTTTTTGTTCCTCTGTACTCTCAGCTCATTGCAAGCTACAAGCAGCGAAATCACAACTCAATGCCAGCTGCTCGCTACGAGCAGCAAGCTGGAGCTTGCTACTCGCTGCGAGCTATGAGCAACAAGCTCACTGCCTGTTGTTTGCTACTTGCTGCGAGCAACAAGCTACAAGCAACTGTTGCTCCTGCTGCTACCGGCAGCTACTATAGCTACTGTTGTTGCTGCTGCTGCTGTCGGCTGCTAATGCTTCTTGCTATTGCTACACACTGCTGTTGTTACTATCTCCTGCTGCAGCTGCCCGCTATTGCTGCTGCCAGCTACTGCTGTTGCTCGTTGGTGCTGCACGTTGCCGATAATGTCACCGGTTGCTGCCACTGCTTGCTACTACTGCTACTTCCTGCTAATGCTTCTACTGCTACCGGTACTTGATGCTTGCTGCTTTCTGTGTGCTGTTGTGCTTGCTACGTGCTGCTGCTGCTGCTGCCTCGCTGGCAGTAGCACATTCACTTTCATGGTGTCGTTGCCGTGTGCATCAACGCCGCTCGAACGTCAGTTCTGCATGTCCGCTGGGCGTCCACCAACGCTACCACCGTCGTGGGGTCAGTGCTGTTGAGAAAAAAGAATCGGCAGCATTTCCCCCATGTTGTGAACGTTTTGATGACGCCACTCGGCGGGTCAACGCTGNAATGACTCATTAAGAACTGAGAATAAGACATAATGGGAGACCCCTCCAAGAACTAGCCTCCCCCAGCTCTGTATAACTTGTTACTCAGTTAACCAGAAAATCAGAAAATAGCTCTATTTTCAGGCAAGCAAGTTTTCTTAGTGAGCCCTGCAAGACGGCCGACAGCCCAAAACCCGGGCGTTGTCCGTTTTGCCTGAAAACTGGACCATATTGTAATACGCATGCTACAAAGGCAGTCGTGCACTCAGAATCAACTAGAAGAATAGCAATCAAGAGTTATAGGCGCCTAAACCTTGGCGGCGTTTACTCTAGTCCCCATCACCAACAGTGCCCAAAACTCATGAAACTTGGAACTTTTGCATGATACCGGGCTGTGAATGCAACATTGCAGTCAAACACAGCAGTGGATTGGTGTAGAAAGCAAACTCAGCGACAGAGACTGTCAGCGGCACGACTGCGGAGGATGTCCGCCGATGGAGCTAAGCACGTAGAAGAGAGAAGGCTCCAGCAAACTGCAAGTGGGCCTCATTGTGCATCAGCTCAACCAGACGAAACTCTAGCGTCGCGTTTCACCATCAGTTATCTGCACGCCGATGTAAACAAGCCAGGAGGACGTAACAAAGTACGATGAGAGATGCGTGAAAAACCAACATTGCCTTCGCTCGCATCTTCTGTGTCCTCGTCAACAAAGGCGAACAAAGCTTTACAGACTTGTATGGTCGACTTTTAGGCTAATGTAAGAGATGCCCTATGAGTTCATAATGTATTCATACAAAGTCTAACATGTAACATGTAAAATTCGACAACAAAACTGCGAGTAAGTCTGGAAGGCGGACACGGTGGACAGAGTGTCCAGAGTGATGTACGGTTTGGTTTTAGTGAAAGTGATTTTCAACAATGTGCAATAAAAAACATATTCGTTACCGTGCCCTTACTTTTTAAAGTGGGGGCAAGACGTTGGTTATTTCATTTGTACTGGGCGTCCTAGCCGTGATTCCCCG
>SZWC01018464.1:36374-50393 GCA_023375785.1 Penium margaritaceum
CTCCTCTTGCTGAGGGGACTCCCAACCAGCTACGACACGGTGCGAGAGACGTTGGAGTGCCAGCCGACTCTCGACCTCGACTTCATCTGCACGCACTTGGTGCAGGTGGAACTGCGTCGCAATGCATCAAAGCGCAATGGCGGCAGCAGCAGCAGTGAAGCAGCTTTCATGGCCATGGGCTCACGCAACCAGCAGCAGCAGCAGTCCGGGCAGCAGAGAGGCAAGAAGAAGGGCAAGTGTCACTATTGCCAAAAAGAGGGGCACTACAAGAAAGAGTGCTTCAAGTTTAAGAGGGACCAGAAGGAGCAGCAGCAGCAGCAAAAGCAGCAATCCCCACAACAACAGCAGCAGCAGTCACAGCAACGGCAGCAGCAGCAGCAGCAGCAGAACCAGACTAGCGTACGCCATTTTGGCAACATGAATGTCGCCAAGGAGGTGCGCGACCGCCTCTTCATGGCGAAGTCTGACATGTCACAGAAGGAAAAGGCGGATCTGGCGTGATACAAGGACTCGGGGTGTACCAAGAGTCTGACGCACCACAAGGAGTGGTTCACACAGCTGCTCTCCATTCCTCCTCAGTGTAACGGCTGAAATCATCAATGAAGGTGAGAAAATACCTAGAGCCTCCAAAGCTCTGGGTCTGCATCGGTCCGAGGAGGTGCGGTCGCGCACCTCCTTGGCGACATTCATGTTGCCAAAATGGCGTACGCTAGTCTGGTTCTGCTGCTGCTGCTGCTGCTGCCGTTGCTGTGACTGCTGCTGCTGTTGTTGTGGGGATTGCTGCTTTTGCTGCTGCTGCTGCTCCTTCTGGTCCCTCTTAAACTTGAAGCACTCTTTCTTGCCTCTCTGCTGCCCGGACTGCTGCTGCTGCTTCTGCCAGAAATCTGTCTGACAGAAAATGGACTGTAGATGCCAGCAGACTGGGAATTTTGAAAAACTGAGCCAACCACTGGAAAATTCAGCTCAAAAACTTTCAGATCGACCCATAAAACAGGGTCATCAACCGGGGATTTTGAAAGATATGCCCTCTTAAAAACAGGGTATGCTTCTGCTCCTACTCCAACTCAGACCAGCCAGTTTGTAAACGGCGTTTCTCCCAAACGAATCGATGGAATGCAAATATTTTTGCACCAATGGAAAGCTTAGGAAAAATTCTACAATTCGCATGTGCCACTTTTTAAATTTGACAAAGAAATGAGAGAGTTATGGTCATCACAAGGCGACAGTCTTACTCATTGAGAAGAGTGTAGCCCTGGCCGACCTCGTTTTGACCATAACTCTCAATCCGACCGTTGGATCTTCGCGATCTTGGGCTCGTTGGAAAGCTTTTCTCTTGAACTTGAAGATCCAGTGGTCGATCGTCAAATCTGGTGAAGGTTTCACCCCAACCCGTCACTCTCAAAGTGACGGCCTGTGCTGGCTGGAAGTGGCAGAACTTGGCTCTGATACCAAATGTTGGAACTTGAGGAGAGAGGGAGCCTTGGAGCAGCGAGCATGTGTGATTGGAAGGGCATCACTTGTGCTGAAGAATGGTTGTTCAATCACTCAAAATGGTGGAGTACATATAGAGCTAGAGCTTGGGCAAGTCAGCCCTCTCACAAGCCACACCACTTAGCCATGGAGGCTAAGGCTCACACACTAGAGTCCATCATCTCACACAAGGGAGGAAATCAGCCTAGCAATCAGGCTGACCACTCACACACGACCTAGAGAGCTAGAGAATGCTCTCATGGCACACTCCTAGTGGTCACATAACCCACAAACCCATGGAGAATCGCCATGTGTCCATGGCTAGCACACAAGGATCTCACCTCACCTAAAAAGTAAGGAGAGGTACCTTTATCCTAGTCAGCACACTCTGACAAGGCAATCCTAAGACCAAGGACCTTTTTGGATATTTCTCCCATCAGGTCTTGACCCTCGACCTCTTGCCTTTTTCTTTTCTCAGGCTAAGGCATGGAGTCATCACCCATGCCCACCCAGATACGACGGTCCATGATCCCTGAAACTTCGAAAATTCATATCTCCCAATCCGACCGTTGGATCGGCCTCAAACTTGGACCGTAGACATTTTTCCACCTGATCTTTCCAGTGGTGAAGTGGGATCAACGATCGGAGCAGGCGTCTGGTACCTTCCTGGAACTTGCTCCTGTGGACCTGAAACTGAGCCAGATGGCTCCTTTCCCAACACTCTTTGCGTCCCATTTCTGCCGCTTCTCCTTGGGCACGTGCATGTGCGCCAGGGTGCCAAATGCTCGGAGATGACCCACACTCCGTTTCTTTCCGAACCATGCCTTGTACGGCATCATTTGCTCCAGCGCCTTAGTTGGACTGAGGTTCTTGATGTAGACCGCATTGCTCTCTGCTTCAGCCCAGAAGTCGTAGGTCAACCAAGCTGCGTGCAGCATGGAGCGCGCCGACTCCACAATGGTACTGTTGGCGCGTTTTGCTACATCGTTCTGCTGCGACGAGTACGGCGCGGTACGTTGCGCCTTGATGCCAGCTGCTACGAGGTGGTCCTGGAACTCCTTGCTTAGATACTCTCCACCGCGATCGCTGCGCAGCACCTTGATCTTCTTGCCAGTCTGGTTCTCCACCATGGTCTTGAACTCCTTAGACCTGTCAAAGCACTGGTCCTTGGAAGGAAGGAAGTATAGTGCAGTGTAACCGCTGAAATCATCAATGAAGGTCAAGAAATACCTAGAGCCTCCAAAGCTCTGGGTCTGCATTGGTCTGCACAAGTCCGTTAGGACCAGCTCAAATACCTCCTTCGCACCCTCCCTTGCTTCAGAGAACGCCTCCCGGTGCTGCTTCTCCTCCAAACAGCCAATGCACAACTGCTGTTCAAAGTTAGAGATGGTAGGGCCATCAGCTGGTGCACCCAGCGACAGGTGGTCATGGCCACCTCAAGCAAGAAAGCTGAGTACGTCTCTCTCATCTTTGGGGCCAAGGAAACACTTTGGCTTTAGCGTCTCATGGCAAAAATGAGTGGGGGTATAACAGTTCTACTTCCTGTGCGCGTCGACAACCAGAGCGCAATCACACTTGCCAATAATCCAGAGCATACAGACATCGCATATCACTTCATTAGGCATATGGTGCAGGAGGGTGCTATCAAATTGGAGTTTACTCCAACCAGCAAGTAGGTCGCGGATTTCTGCACCAAGCCTGTGACCCGTGAGAAGCAGCGGTTCTACATGAAGGCATGTCAACTGAGCCCACTCTGACAGCGGCAAAGTGGGAGATTATTGGAAAACGTACCATCTGGCTCAGTTTGAGGTCCACAGGAGCAAGTTCCAAGAAAGTGCAAGATGCCTCCTCTGATAGTCAATAGGATTTAATCATTGTAAAGATGGGGTGGCAAAATGTCTACAATTCAAGTTTGAGGTCGATCCAAGTTGGATTGGGAGATATGAATTTTCAAAGTTTTCAGGGTCATCGACTGCCGATATCTGGGTAACCATGGGCGATGGCTCCATACCTTAGCTTGAGAAAAGAAAGAGGCAAGAGGTCCAGGGTCAAGACCTGATGGGAGAAATATCCAAAAAGGTCCTTGGTCTTAGTATTGCCTTGTCAGAGTGTGCTATCTGGATAAAGGTACATGTCCTTACTTTTTACGTGGGGTGAGATTCTTGTGTGCTAGCCATGGACACATGGCGATTCTTCATGGGTTTGTGGGTGATGTGACCATTAGGAGTGCGCCATGAGAGTATTCTCTAGCTCTCTAGGTCATGTGTGACTGGTCAGCCTGATTCTTAGGCTGATTTCCTCCCTTGTGTGAGATTGTGGACTCTAGTGTGTGAGCCTTAGCCTCCATGGCTTGGTGGTGTGGCTTGTGAGACGGCTTACTTGCCCAAGCTCTAGCTGTATATGTACTCCATCATTTGGAGTGATTCTACAACCATTCTTCAACACAAGTCATAGCCTTGCAGTCCCACATGCCCGTTACTCCAAGGCTTCCTCTCTCCTCAAGATTTAACAGCAGCATGGAGCGCGCCGACTCAAGGATGGTGCGGTTGGCGCGTTCAGCTAAGGTGTTCTGCTGCGGCCAGTATGGCGCGATGCGCTACTCCTTGATGCCTTCTAGTGCGAGGTAGTCCTTGAACTCCTTGCTCAGGTACTCTCCACTACGGTCGCTACGCAACGCCTTGATTTTCTTGCCAGTCTGGTTCTCCACCATCACCCAAAGCAATCGCGCATGGAGGAATGGAGAGCAGCTGCATAAACTACTCCTTGTGGTGCTTCAGACTCTTGGTACACAATGAATCCTTGTACCACGCCAGATCCGCCTTTTCCTTCTGCGACATGTCAGACTTTGCCATGAAGAGGCGGTCGCGTACCTCCTTGGCGACGTTCATGTTGCCAAATTGACGCACGTCGGTCTGGTTCTACTGATGCTACTCGTCACGTTGTTGTGACTACTACTACTTTTGCTGTGGAGATTGCTGCTTTTGTTGCTGCTGTTTCTGCTCCTTCTGGTCCCTCTACAACTTGAAGCACTTTTTGTTGTAGTGCCCCTCTTTCAGGCAATAGTGGCACTTGCCCTTTTGCTTGTCTCTCTGCTAGCCAGACTGCTGCTGCTGCTAGTTGCGTGAGCCCATGGCCATGAAAGCTGCTTCACTGCTGCTGCTGCCGCCATTGCGCTTTGCTGCATTGGGACACAGTTCTACCTGCACCAGGTGCGTGCAGATGAAGTCGAGGTCGAGAGTCAGCTGGCATTCCAACGTCTCTCGTGTTGGAACTGGAGGAGAGAGGGAGCCTTGGCGCAGTGAGCATGTGGGACTGGAATGGCGTCACTTGTGTTAAAGAATGGTTGTTGAATCACTCAAAATGATGGAGTACATATGGAGCTAGAGCTTGGACAAGTCAGCCCTTTCACAAGCCACACCACTTAGCCATGGAGGCTAAGGCTCACAGACTAGAGTCCATAATCTCACACAAGGGAGGAAATCAGCCTAACAATCAGGCTAACCACTCACACACGACCTATAGCTAGAAAATGCTCATATGGCACACTTCAAGTGGTCACCTAATCCAGAATCCAATCGAGAATGGCCATGTGTCCATGGCTAGCACACAAGGATCTCAGCACACCTAAAACGTAAGGAGAGGTACCTTTTTCCTGGTCAACACTCTGACAAGGCAACCCCAGAATCTAGGACCTTTTTAGATATTTCCCTCATCAGGTCTTGACCCTAGATCTCTTGCCTTTTTATTTTCTCTGGCTAAAACATGGAGCCATCGCCGAAGGTCACCCGGATATCGGCGTGCGATGACGCCGAACACTTCGAAAATTCATATCTCCCAATCCGACCATTGGATCGGCCTCAAACTTGGACCGTAGACATTTTGCAACCTGATCTTTCGAATGGTGAAGTCGAAACGACGATCGCAGCAGACATTTGGTACTTTCCTTGAAGTTGTTCTTGTGGACCTGAAACCGAGCCGGATGGCTCCTTTTCTAATAATCTACCACTTTGCCGTAGTCAAAGTGGGCTGAATCAACATGCCTTCATGCAGAACTACTGCTTGTCACGGGCTTAGTGCAGAAATCAGCGACCTGCTTGCTGGTTGGAGTAAAATCCATCTTGATAGCACCCTCCTGCACCACGTGCCTGATGAAGTAATATGCTATGCTAATATGCTTTGTGCGCTCATGGTGTTGGGGATTCTTGGCGACGCGCAGAAGAACTGGAACAGCTGGACTCCCACTCATCTTTGCCATGAGTCAGTGAAGCCAAACTGCTTCCTTAGCTCCAGAGCTCGAAGAGACGTACCTAGCACGGGACCAACTTCTGGTTCCAAGCACGGGACGCTTGCTTGAGGCCATGCAATGACTTCTACAGCCTGCAAACCAGGTACTCATGGCCATCCTTGACGAAACCCTCCGACTGCTCCATGAAAATCTCCTCCTCCAGGTCACCGTTCAGAAACGCCATCTTGACGTCTATGTGATGGACCATGGGAAAGAGCGTACACATGGAGGAAAGGAGCGTACGTACAGAGGCAAACTTTGCAACAGGGGTAAGGGTTTCTGTATAGTCAATGCCTTCCTACTGCAAGTAGACCTTCTCAACCAGCCTCTCCTTGTAGTTTTCCAGGTTGCCATCTGCTCCCCGCTTTTTCTTGAACACCCACTTGCATTTGAACACCTTACGTCCAGGTGGACGCTCAATCAGCTCCCACGTACTGTTTTCGAGCTGCGACTATATCTCTTGTTGTAGTGCTTGCGCCCAAGCTGTCGCATCTGGTGACGCCATGGCCTCCTTGTACGACGCCGGCTCATTAGAGTGTGGGGCAGCTGCGATGTTCATCTGGTCTGGTTATTCGAGCATTCAGAAATGCCCGCGATCACCAGGCTTGTAGCGCACCCTGACAGGGTACCTCCAACCTGGTGCTGGAGCGTTAGCAAGCGGCTGGCGCGGTGCTGCTGGCCTAACTCCTCCTTTTGATAGTGGTGCATCTTCTTCCTCTGTTTCTGCCAATGAGGCCGTTGTATCTGCTGCATCAGACATGGAAGAGTAGACTGGTTCTCCCACTGTCGTAGTGGAGGAAGGATCAGGTGAGAGTGGATGAGGAAGGATATTTGCTCCCAATGCCTTGTTAGCTGGCTGTTCTGCTGCCTCTTCACAGATAATGTTGGTGCCGATGACGTTGTTCTCGTTGAAGACCACATCCCTAGAGACGATGACGTGGCCTGTATCCCTCTTGTAGAGGCGATACGCCTTGCTTGCCACGTCGTAGCCAATCATGAGCATCGGTGCGCTCTTCGCGTCCCACTTTTGTCGCTTGTCATATGGCACGTGCATGTGCACCAAGCTGCCAAATGCGCAAAGATGACCCACGCTTGGCTTCTTACCGAACCAGGCCTCGTACGGCGTCATCTGCTCTAGGGCCTTTATTGGACTTCGGTTCTTGATGTACACCGCAGTGCTCAGTACTTCAACCCAAAAGTCATACGTGAGCCCAGCCGCGTGCAGCATGGAGCGCACCGACTCAACGATGGTGCAGTCAGCGCATTTTGCGACACCGTTCTGCTGCGGCGAGTATGGCGCGGTGCGCTATGCCTTGATGCCTGCTGTTGCGAGGTAGTCCTGAAACTCCTTGCTCAGGTACTCTCCACCGCACTCCCTGTGCGGCGCCTTGATTTTCTTACCAGTCTGGTTCTCCACCATGGCCTTGAACTCCTTGAACATGTCAAAGCACTAGTCCTTGGAGGAAAGGAAGTACACAACAGTGTAATGGCTGAAATCATCAATGAAGGTGACTAAATACCTAGAGCCTCCAAAGCTCTGGGTTTGCATCGGGCTACACAAGTTTGTGTGGACCAGCTCCAGTACCTCCTTCGCGTGCTCTCTTGCTCCACAGAACCCCTCGCGATGCTGCTTCTTCTCCAAACAGCCAATGCACAACTACTGCTCAAAGTTAGAGATGGTGAGCAAGTCACGCACCATATGCTTTGTTTGAAGTTGCTGTGAGGCGCGCATGCCAATGTGGCCGTAGCGTGCATGCTCGATTTCGCCATCTGTGGCCTCCACCACTGTTGCAAGGCTCTGCTCGCGCGGGATCTTGGTCGCCCCCAACAGGCGGTACACATCGTCTTCTTTCACCGACCTTGCCAACTCTTCTCCTGTTAACTTGTCGAGGATGTAGCCATAGTCATCGTCAAAGGCAACGCGCAGTCTTGTACTGGTGAGAGAGGACACTGAGAGAAGGTTGAACGCAGCATCAGGTACATACAGCACGCCATGGAATACTCCCCTTTCAATACAATGCGGGGTCTCCAACCACATCTCCACAATCCCAATCCCCTCAGAATACACCACCGGATCATCACTCAAAGGAATCGGACGGGGGGGAATGGAGAGCAGCTGCATAAACCATTCATTGTGGCATGTTAGGCTCTTGGTACACCCAGAGTCCTTGTACCACGCCAGATCCGCCTTTTCCTTCTACGACATATGACACTTTGCCATGAAGAGGCGGTCGCGTACCTCCTTGGCGACGTTCATGTTGCCAAAATGACCTACGCCGGTCTGGTTCTACTGCTGCTACTGCTATTGCTCACGTTGCTGTGACTGCTGCTGTTGTTGTAGTGGAGATTGCTGTTTTTGCTGCTACTGCTGCTGTTCCTTGTGGTCCCTTTTGAACTTGAAGCACTCTTTCTTGTAGTGTCCCTCTTTCTGGAAATAGTGGCACTTGCCCATCTTCTTGTCTCTCTGCTGGCAAGACTATTTCTGCTGCTGGTTGCGTGAGCCCATGGCCATGAAAGCTGCTTCATTGTTGCTCCTACTACCATTACGCTTTCCTGCATTGCGACGCAATTCTACCTGCACCAAGTGCGTGCAGATGAAGTCGAGGTCAAGAGTCCACTGGCACTCCAATGTCTCTCGTACCATGTCATAGCTCGTTGGGAGTCCCCTCAGCAAGAGCAGGACAAAGCGCGTGTCTTCCACAGGGTTGCCGACCGCTTTCATCTACTTCGCTAGCTCCATTGCCCTATCCAACTACGCCTCTATCCCTTCGCCACCGTGCATGTTCAACGCCATCATCTTCTCCTCCAAAAGCATGAGGAATGCAGGATCCTTGCTCTCATACTTCTTGCACAACGTGTCCCACCCCTCTTTTGTAGTATCCTTGTCACTCACGTACTGAAGATGTAGGCTGGAGATGGTGTTGACAAGCTGTCTGTAGGCGTGCCTGTCCTTCTTCTTCCACTCCTCATATGCCGCTATTGTAGTTGTAGATGAATTTGCATTTGCTGCACCTTTCTGTGGCGTCTTCCGCGCCACCACCGCTACAATGGTGATGCCTTTTGCCTATAAAGGTGGAGCGCACTCGTCGTCGCTCACCGCCTCCCACAAGCCCCTCTTCTCCAAAAGGAGTGTTAGAAAAGGAGCCATCTGGCTCAGTTTCAAGTCTACAGGAGCAAGTTCCAGGAAAGTACCACATGCCTTCTCCGATCGACAATCGGACTTCATCATTGGAAAGATCAAGTGGCAAAATGTCTACAGTCCAAGTTTGAGATCGGTCCAACGATTGGATTGGGAGATATGGATTTTCAAAGTCTTTCGGGGTCATCGACCGCCGATATCCGGGTGACCATGGGCGATGGCTCCATGCCTTAGCTTGAGAAAAGAAAAAGGCAAGAGGTCCAGGGTCGACGTGATGGGAGAAATAACCAAAACGTTCGTTGATCTTAGGATTGCATTGTGAGAGTGTGCTGACTAGGATAAAGGTACTTCTCCTTACTTTTTGGGTGAGATGAGATCTTTGTGTGCTAGCCATGGACACATGGCGATTCTCCATGGGTTTGTGGGTGATGTGACCACTAGGAGTGCGCCATGAGAGCATTCTCTAGCTCTCTAGGTTGTGTGTGACTGGTCAGCCTGATTGTTAGGCTGATTTCCTCCCTTGTGTGAGATTGTGGTTTCTAGTGTGTGAGCCTTAGTCTCCATGGCTAAGTGGTGTGGCTTGTGAGAGGTCTTACTTGCCCAAGCTCTAGCTCTATATGTACTCCATCATTTTGAGTGATTCAACAACCATTCTTCAGCACAAGTCATGCCCTTCCAGTCCCACATACTCGCTGCTCCAAGGCTCCCACTCTCCTCAAGATCCAAAAAGGAGGCGGGTACGGATCTTCGAAAATGTGAAGTTGGTGTGTCCTTCTAGCCTCTCCAAGGGTTGGGCTGCTCTTACCACGCGTGTTGCTGCCACTTTGAGCCTTGGTGATGCTCAGTGCTGCCCTAGAATGTCGACGCTACCCGTGTTTCTGCTGCTTCAACCACAAATCTGTCTGACAGAAAATGTAGAGGCCAGCAGACTGGGAATTTTGAAAAACTGAGTCCACCACTCGAAAGTAGAGCTCAAAAGGTTTCAGATCGATCCATAAAACAGGGTCATCAACAGGGGATTTTGAAACATATGCCCTCTTGAAAACAGGTATGCTTCTGCTCCTACTCCAGCTCACACGAGCCAGCTTCAATTCTTTTGGGCTACTTTTTATGTTTGACAAAGAAACGGGAGAGTTATGGTCATCACAAGGCGACGGTCTTACTCCGAGAGAAGAGTGTAGCACTGGCCGACATCGTTTTGAACATAACTCTTTATCCAACTGTTGGATCTTTGCGATTTTGGTCTCGTTGGAAAGCTTTTCCCTTCAGCTTGAAGATCTGATGATCGATCCTCAAATTTGCTGAAGGTTTGCTCCCAACCCGTCACTCTCAAAGTGACAGCCTGTGCTGTCTCAATGCGGCAGAACTTCGCTCTCATACCAAGTGTTGGAACTGGAGGAGAGTGAGAGCCTTGGAGCAGCGGGCATGTGGGACTGGAAGGACATCACTTGTGCTGAAGATTGGTTGTTGAATTACTCAAAATGATGGAGTACATATGGAGCTAGAGCTTGCGCAAGTCAGGCCTCTCGAAAGCCACACAACTTAGCAATGGAGGCTAAGGCTCACACACTAGAGTCCATAATCTCACACAAGGTAGGAAATCAGCCTAGCAATCAGGCTGACCACTCACATACAACCTAGAGAGCTAGAAAATGCTCTCATGGCACACTCCTAGTGGTCACATAACCCACAATCCCATGGAGAATTGCCATGTGTCCATGGCTAGCAAACAAGTATCTCACCTCACCTAAAGAGTAAGGAGAGGTACCTTTTTCCTAGTCAGCACACTCTAACAAGGCAACCCAAGAATCTAGGACTTTTTTGGATATTTCTCTCATCAGGTCTTGACCCTGGATCTCTTGCCTTTTTCTTTTCTCAGGCTAAGGCATGGAGCCATCGCCCATGGTCACCCGGATATCAGCGATCGATGACCCCGAAAACTTCAAAAATTCATATCTCCCAATGCGACAGTTGGATCAGCCTCAACCTTGGACCGTAGACCTTTTGCCACCTGATCTTTTCAATCGTGAAGTCGGATCGACAATCGCAACACGCATCTGGTACTTTCCTGGAAGTTGCTCCTATGGACCTGAAACTGAGTTGGATGACTCCTTTTCCAATATCTCGCACCGTGTCATAGCTCGTTGGGAGTCCCCTCACCAAGAGGAGGACAAAGCGCGTGTCTTCCACAGGGTTGACGACTCTTTTCAACTACTTCGCCAGCTCCTTTGCCCTGTCCAAGTACGCCTCCATCCCGTCGCCATCCTGCATTTTCAACGCCATCATCTTCTCCTCCAAAAGCATGAGGAATGCAGGATCCTTATTCTCATACTTCTTGCACAACGTGTCCCACCTCTCTTTTGCAGTAACCTTGTCACTTACGTACTGAAGATGCAGGTTGGAGATGGTGTTGACAAGCCGCCTGTAGGCTTGCCTGTTCTTCTTCTTCCACTCCTCATATGTCGCTACTGTAGTTGTAGATGAACTTGCATCTACTACACCTTTCTGCGGCGTCTTCCCTGCCACCACCTATGTTGTGGTGATGCCGTTTGTAGAGGCGGAGCACGCTTGTCGCTGCTCACCACCTCCCACAAGCCCCTCTCCTCCAAAAGGAGGCGGGTACCTATCTTCCAAAACGTGAAGTTAGCGCATCCTTCCAGCCTCTCCGAGAACTGGATTGCTGTCACCACGCCTGCTGGTGACATTTTGAACCTCGCTGATGCTAAGCGCTGCCCTTGAGTGGCGACGCTACCCCTGCTATTGCCGTTGCTTCAGCCAGAAATTTGTCTGACAAAATATGGACTTTAGAGGCCAGCAGATTGGGAATAGGGAAGAAAATAGTCCACCACAGGAAAATTCAGCTCAAAACATTTGAGATCGACCCATAAAACAGGGTCATCAACAGGGGATTTTCAGAGATAGGTCCTTTTGAAAACAGGATATCCTTCTGCTCCTACTCCAGCTCACACCAGCCAGCTTGTAAACGGGGTTTCTCCCAAACGTACCAATGGAATGCAAATACTTTTCAACCAATGCAGAGCTAAGGAAAAATACTTCAATCCGTATGTGCTACTTTTTAACGTTCACAAAGAAACAAGGGAGTTATGGTCATTACAAGGCGACAGTCTTACTGAGAGAGAAGAGAATAGCCCGGACCGAGCTCATTTTGAACATTACTCTCAATCCAACCGTTGGATCTTTGGGATCTTGGACTCGTTGGAAAGATTCTCTCTTCAAATTGAAGATCCTATGGTAGATAATAAAATCTGATGAAGGTTTACCCCAACCCGTCACTCTCAAAGTGACGGCCTGTGCTGGCTGAAAGTGACAGAACTTGGCTCTGATATCAAGTGTTGGAACGGGAGGAGAGAGGGAGCCTTGAAGCAGCGAGCATGTGGGACTGGAAGGTCATCACTTGTGCTAAAGAATGGTTATTGAATCACTCAAAATGATGGAGTACATATAGAGCTAGAGCTTGGGCAAGTCAGCCCTCTCACAAGCCACACCACTTAGCCATGGAGGCTAACGCTTACACACTAGAGTCCATAATATCACAGAAGGGAGGAAATCAGCCTAGCAATCAGGCTGAGCACTCAAATACAACCTAGAGAGCTAGAGAATGTGCTCATAGCACTCCTAGTGGTCACATAACCCGCAATCCACTTCGAAAATTCATATCTCCCAATCTGAGTTTTGGATTGGACCATAGACATTTTGCCACCTGATCTTTTCAATGATGAAGTCGGATTGAGGATCCGAGCAGGCATCTGGTACTTTCCTGGAACTAGCTCCTGTATACCTGAAATTGTGCCGGATGGCTTCTTTCCCAAGAGTAGTCAATCATCAGCATCTACGCGATCTTCGCGTCCCACTTTTGGAGCTTCCCCTTTGGCACCTGCATGTGCGCCAAGCTGCCAAACGTGCAAAGATGACCAACGCTCGGCTTCTTGCCGAACCACGCCTTGTACAGCGTAATCTACTCCAGGGCCTTGGTTGGACTGCGGTTCTTGATGTACACTACAATGTTTATTTCTTCCGCCCTAAAGTCATAGGTGAGCCGAGTCGCGTGCAGCATGGAGCGCGCCAACTCAATGATGGTATAGTTGGCGTATTCTGCTACGCCGTTCTGCTACAGTGAGTATGGTGCAGTGTGTGCGCCTTGATGCATACTACTGTGAGGTAGTCCTGGAACTCTTTGCTCAGGTACTCTCCACCGCGGTCGTTATGCAACGCCTTGATCTTCTTGCCAGTCTGGTTCTCCACCATGGCCTTGAACTCCTTGAACCTGTCAAAGCACTGGTCCTTGGAGGAAAGGAAGTACACAGTAGTGTATCGACAGAAATAATCAATGAAGGTGAGAAAATACTTAGAGCCTCCAAAGCTCTGGGAGTGCATCGGGCCACACAATTCTGTTTGGACCAGCTCTAGTATCTCCTTCGTGTGCTCTCCTGCTACAGAGAACGCCTCACGATGCTGCTTCCCCTCCAAACAGTGAATGCACAACTGCTGCTCAAAGTTAGAGATGGTGGGCAAGTCACGTACCATCTGCTTTGTTTGAAGTTGCAATAAGGCGCGCATGCGGATGTGGCCATAGCACGCATGCCAGAATTCCCCATGTGTGGCCTGCACCACTGCTGTTGGACCTTGAGGAGAGAGGGAGCCTTGGAGCAGCGAGCATGTGTGATTGGAAGGGCATCACTTGTGCTGAAGAATGGTTGTTCAATCACTCAAAATGGTGGAGTACATATAGAGCTAGAGCTTGGGCAAGTCAGCCCTCTCACAAGCCACACCACTTAGCCATGGAGGCTAAGGCTCACACACTAGAGTCCATAATCTCACACAAGGGAGGAAATCAGCCTAGCAATCAGGCTGACCACTCACACACGACCTAGAGAGCTAGAGAATGCTCTCATGGCACACTCCTAGTGGTCACATAACCCACAAACCCATGGAGAATTGCCATGTGTCCATGGCTAGCACACAAGGATCTCACCTCACCCAAAAAGTAAGGAGAGGTACCTTTATCCTAGTCAGCACACTCTGACAAGGCAATCCTAAGACCAAGGACCTTTTTGGATATTTCTCCCATCAGGTCTTGACCCTGGACCTCTTGCCTTTTTCTTTT
>SZWC01018465.1:490-12666 GCA_023375785.1 Penium margaritaceum
ATATACATATACATATACATATACATATACATATACATATACATATACATGCCTAACGGCTATCATCAGATTCATGTATGTGAAAAGGACATCAAGAAGGCAGCATTCTGCAAAGGGTACCGGCACTTCATTTTCACGGTCATGCCGTTCGGACTCATGAATGCCCATGTAATATTCATGGCGGTGATGAACAACATTGTCACCCATATCTCTATGTCTTTGTTGTAGTGTATGTCAAGAACATTCTGGTGTACAGTCGAATCCCAGAGGAGCACAATGGACATCTCTAAAAAGTTATAGAGATGTTACAAAGAAATATCTTTCTTTTGGAAATTCTCAAAATCCGACTTTGGTTGCTGTTCAATCCAGTTTTCAGGCCACATCATTGGCGATGGACGAATCGCCATGGACCCAAAAAGGTTGAGGCGGTCGTTGACTGGTCGACGCCTACTAAAGTTCGGGACGTCCAAGTATATTTGGGCTATCGAAACTACTACCGCCAATTCATAAAGGACGGTGCTCGGGTTTTAACGCATCTCTCCGATTTTCAATGTAAAACTACCAAGTGGAATCAGGGGGGCAGCAAACAAGAAGCGTTTGAATATTTGAGAAATGCTCTAAACTTGGTGCCGGAATTTCGATTGGCAGATTAAATACTGGACTACATCATTGCCACAGACACATCTGATCATGCAATTGGAGCCTTTCTCCTCCAAGAAAATGATATTGGCGAACAATCAGTGACATAGGTGTCGAGAAAACTACGCAGACCGAAACTTAACGCATGCTTTAAGTCGGTGACCAGATCTGATGGCCAAGATCAGCACACTACTTGTTGAACAAGACCCGTACATCACGAGGCTATTTGTGAAGGGTTACAAGGAGTTCAGCGGGTACGACAAATCCAAGTTCTGGTCCGGTGATCCCTACAAGCGATGGTGATTCACTCGCCAGGTCGTCGTACCACCAAACGAGGAATTACAGCGGACGTTACTAGAGGAATGCCATGAGAGCGGTCCAGGTGAACACTCTGGCGAGGATAAGATGTTAAAGAAGCTGACAAATTACTACGCATGGGACAAGATGTAGACCGACGTGTAAGCCTTGTGCAAATTGTATGACACCTGTCAGCAGTAAAAATCACGTCGCACGAGGCCACCAGGACTACTCCAACCACTTCCTATTCTGATGAAGCTGTGAGTCGACTTCAGATTGAACTTTGTGGCAAGATTACCCACCACTCCTGAGGGCTACAACGCCATCCTCATGGTAGTGGACAAACTTTCAAAAAAATTGCACTTCATCCCAAAAATGACCAGGTTCACCGTAGAAGGAACAACACGACTGTTCTTGTACAGCTACACGACGTAGCACGTACCATCATCAGTGAGAAAGACAGCCGCTTCACAAGTCGTGTCTGGCGCGAACTGATGACACGTTACGCCAGAGGGATCTAGCTATCTACGACATTCCATCCTCAAATCGACAGGCAAACTGAGCACACCAATCAGATGCTTGATCAACTCCTCTGCACTTTATGCAAGCCACACGGCACTAATTGGACAGCAAAACTGTCAACTTCCAAACTCGAATGCAACTCCACCACTTCCACCACAAAGGGTAAAATTCCGTTTGAAGCAGTCTATGGAAAACTTCCCGACACATCGGCAGTCGTACCGAGTCAGAGCCACATTCTTGT
The DNA here is from genome assembly GCA_023375785.1 of Penium margaritaceum. Lineage (NCBI taxonomy): Eukaryota > Viridiplantae > Streptophyta > Zygnematophyceae > Desmidiales > Peniaceae > Penium > Penium margaritaceum. Next base: position 2,190 of record SZWC01018465.1, read on the forward strand.
GGTTGAAATCTATCGTATGAGTTTCTCCAGCGTTTGAGAGGAAACACGACAGACTCTCGTGAAGACACAAGTAGATATTAAGCGAGTGGCCTACTCACCTTGGCGAACATCAAAATCTGAGGACAAAACTTTGCAAAGCTCAAACCCTGGTAATTCGGACCGTTTGGGACCGAGCGAATGCAAACCCCTGTCGTCACTCGACTTCACCTGCCTGACAACATGGCCATTCACCCGGTCTTCCTCATCAGCAAGCTTAAGCACTATCGGGACCCCAATACAAACTTCCACGGCAAAGACGTCGCACCTTCACCTCCTATACAAGTGGATGAAGATACGGAGTACGTGATTGAAGATATCCTTGGATATTGACACCATGGAAAAATGACTCAGAATGTGGTCAAGTGGCATGACTACGACGCCACGCACAACAGTTGGGAGCTCAACGCCAACCTCCGAGACGTTGATCAACTGATTGACGGATACCATCGTCGTCACCAGCCTATTTTTCTAACGCGCCAAGACGTCGCGGAAAAACGGGCGGAAGTGTTATGTCCCTGACAAACACGAGTCCATAAACTCCGTGAGTGGGTATTTTTCTCATTACATTCGTAATCCATTGCGCGTCGACCTCAGGGTTTTACACCCTGAGGTCGACGCGCAGAGGGAATTTTGGCCACGTTCCCTGATCTATGTACTATTTTCAATAAGGTTCTGATTACTTTGACCACTGTCCAAAATGGTCGACAGATGTATTGCAAACGTATCGATCTTTCGATGTTGTTTGGTTGACTTCTCGATGGCGCTAGACTTCTTAGCACAGACGTCTAGCGCCTCAGCATTCTCGCACGCCCTCGAATTCTCAACGAAGCATCTCAAAGCAGTCACTCACGGCATGCCCTCACACTACGTTGCTCGGCTCGAGCAACAAGGATCCAACATATGCCTCATTGTGATTCTTGTCATTGTACATATGTGCTTGACGCATTTGACACATCATCGAAGTACACTTACTTCTTCATAAAAAGTAACCATTTATCCCAATTTATCGAATACCCTGTTGTCCCCCACCTCATCCCTGTGAACTACCTACGTTCCTCTTGGCACAACAGGTGTAACATGATCTATCCACGTTCTGCTTGGCATGTTACGTACCAGATGTACACAAATTCTTGAACTCTCCGAGTGGAAATTTCTTCCATTGCACAAATAGCCCTCCGTGTGTCACGAACTCGACGTTTGCTCTGACGATCAAGGGCAATTCGGCCAACTGCCATTGCCCTCCGGCATCCCGTTCCAAAAGTTTCTGATAGCTCCATTCACTTTCGAGAATCATCGACATAAGAGTTGCAACATTTTTGTCGAGTTCCTGACACACTGAGAACAATCGAGATTTATTAGAATGTTTTTCGTATCTTTTCTGTCAATCTTCGAAGCCCCCCGATTCCTCGGCGGAGCTTCTCGATCCGACCACTCACAATGCAACTCCACACGCGTCGCTGGACGATCGACCCCGAGAACCCCGACTACGTCTCATTTGTAACTCGACACTTGTATGTATGTGTTTGATCATTCTGACACTTGTCATGGAAGTACACTTACTGCTAATTACAAATTGCTCAAGTATCCCATTTTCTCAAACCATGTTCTGCCTTGCAACTCATACATGTTCACCATCCACGGACCGTCCGGTATAACACTTGGTATCAGACGCACCAGTGTTGGAGGGGCAGGTGACTACTTAAGGCATGCGGAGGACTACCTTGCACAAGTCAACAGTGCATCTCGCACGTCAAGACTTTGCAGACTTCGCGACTACGATGTGAAGCAAGCGATCTCACCCGATGACCAACAGCAGGTCTTCAGCGATGACTTCACCGATGGAGGATCAGAGCGTGACCATTCACGCAAACCCTGAAGTGGCAAAAAATGCTCACATGGCAGGCTATGTGGCGGCTGGGTCAGTCCTCGTGGCTCCACTGGCTAATCCGGCCACGGTCCCGACGGCGGTAAACCAGCCACCCCTACCAACGGCCTCTACGTCTACAGGAGGGGGCACAGGTGGCAGCGGAAGACAGGCGCAAACCATATCTCCGTGCTCAAGGGAGTCAACAGCCGCCTGCTCCAACAACTCAACATCGCGATGGAGGCTCTTTGCAACGCAAGTGCACTGGTCGTTGAGAGACACACCCAACTCTCAAATGGACCCAAGACATGCCCGGCCCTCCCCAAACCGTTTGATCTTTCAAACTCCACAGGACCGGTGGTTTGGATGTGGCTGAAAAACTTGGAGGTGTCCTTCGCTGTTGCTGGGGTCAATGAAGTTGGAAGAAAATTGACCTCGCGGTCGCACTTCTGTGTGGCACAGCATTCAATTGGTGGTCCAGTCTCAGGGTCATCCAACGGCAGCAAGAAACTGGCGGGACTTCATCGACAGCCGACGACGCCCGTCTTGTATTGTCAGCTGCATGTGTTCTATCCTTGGAGATAATCAACCCGCAGTGGAAAGACACACTAACACCACCAACCGACAGGATCGAATTCTCGTGCGCGATGCTCACCCGCTTTGAACGGCTGAACAAAAAGTCAGACGCACGGTATAGATTCCAACGCCACCATCAGTAGCTCAACGTGGCAGAGTACATGCAAAGATTCTATGAGATCATCACGGTGCAAACATCGCCCCCGATGAAATCTGGTTTCACAACAACAACAACCTCAAACGGGACATCCGGCGAGTAATGGCCATTTTTGGCATCCGGAACGACATACCACGGATGATCGCCACAGCATGAAGGATCGATAGCGCCGACTACAATGCTCGGATTCAGGAATCCTACGGCCGGCGGCCTCCCAACCGAAGTTATCATGGAAACAGAAAAAGCCAGTTGTGGGATTCCTCAACTCCAATGGATGTGGATGCCGTCGACCAAAAAGAAACATGTACGTGCTACAATTGTGGAAAAGTCGGGCATATCGTTCGGAACTGCTGAAGCAAAAAACAGGCCAAGAAGGGGGAGAGGTCACAGAAAATGAGCTGGGAAACAACAAGGGGCTGAACTGAAAGGCGCGACTCTTGTCTGAGAGGAGCGACCTGCGCCAAACGATCGCCCATCTAAACGGCTCACGACGTGCAGAGGGCTTTTGAGATTGTTAAGTTCAACGAGGGGTACAAGGACGACCAACCGTCAATACTGCTAAATGTGTAATCCCAAGTTACAAGAGTCGCAAAACGGTACCCGCACTGTTGGATGGAGGAGCCTCTCACACTTTTGTAAGCAACGACATCGTTGGAAAGCTGGGTTTGCAGACCGAACCAGGGATGTTTGAAGGAAAACCCATCGACGGGAGATTGCAAATATGGAGACTCCAAGAACCGGTATGAATGCAAGTGGGAGACCTGTGGGATACAAAGTTATGGAGGTCATGTCCAATGAGTGACCACAAAATCAATCTTGGACATGATTTATTGTACTAGTACAATCCACAGATCGACTATAACAGTGGCAACGTCTATGTGGAAATCAACGACGCCAAGAGATTGCTTCCGCGTGTGGGATAAAAGATGACAGCAGAAGTAGCACGGCTGGAAGCAACAAAGGAAACCGCAGTGACCAAGAAGTGACAACCTGTGTAGTCGATACCACTCAACATAGCCAAGGATTACGTACGATGAGGAGCTCGCGTGTGGAACATACACCTCGAGCCAATGGAGGAAGCACAAGTGGAAGCACTTGGCATATCAGCCTCATTGGCATCAACAAAGTTTGCCATGATTATTGAAGAGCTCGCACCTCTCATCCGAGAGTTTACGGACGTCTTCCCTGACAAACTCCCAAAAATCTTGCCACCTCAGCGTGACATCGACCATTGCATCAAACTGAAACTGGACAGCTGACCTACTATTGAAGGAGCTTATCGGATGAACGACCATAAGTTGACCGAGCTAAAAAAGCAACTCGACGAGCTACTCGGCCAGGGATTCATCTGCCCATCTACGTCACCATATACCGTGCCAGTACTTTTTGTGAAAAATAAAACTGGCAAAATGCGGATGTGTGTGGACTACCGGGCGTTGATTGATGCTACCATCAAGAGCCACTAATCTCTTCCCCGTGCCAACAAACTTTTTGACCAAATCCGAGGAGCTCGAATCTTCACCAAAATCGACCTATGCAGCGGTTATCACTAGATCCGCGTGGCAAAGATGACATCAAGAAGACAGCATTCCAAATATGCTACGGGCATTTCGAGTTCACGGTCATGCTGTTTGGACTCAAGAATTTCCCACCAACATTCATGAAGGCAATGAACAACATTTTCAGCTCATTACTTGATGATTTCTTGTGGTATACCTTCATGACATTCTGGTGTAAAGCCGCATCCCGGAGGAGCACGATGGGCATCTCAGAAAGGTTCTTAAATTTTTACAAAGAGAGAAATTCTTAAGAAACCTCTCAAAGTGCGACTTCAGTCGTTGTTCAATCGATTTTTTGTACCACATCATCAACGGCTGACAGATTGCCATGGATCCAAAAAAAATGGTACCAGACGTTGATTGGCTGACGCCGACCAACGTCTAAGAAATTCAAGCTTCCTCGGCTTCTACAGCTACTACCGGCATTTTGTGAAGGATAACGCCCGAGTGTCAATGCCTCTCTGTAACCTCACTCAAAAGGAAAACGAGTGGCGGTGGAGGGACAGCGAATAAAAAGCGTCCACCATTTTATGGAACGCTCTCATCTCGGTGCTACCCCTACGATTGGCCGATCCAAGGATCGACTACATCATGGCTATGGACGTCTCTTACCGAGCCATTTGAGTGGTTCTCCTACAACATTCCGTCAGCGGAGAGCAACCACTCACGTACATGCCATAAAACTTGCGCAGACCAGAACTCAACTACGACACACACAAGAAGGAGATGTTGGTGGTCGTACACGCATTTAAGACATGGCGGTACTATCGTGAATGTCGCCGATGCGTCGTATGCACCGTCCATCACACGCTGAAATATTTAAAGACGCAGCCAATGTCAAACTCGATGGATGGAGTTTTTTGAATCCGGGTTCAACTATGATATCAAGTATTGCACGGGCAAAACCAACCCAGCAAATGCGCTTAGTCACCGACCAGATTTGGTGGCGGAGGCAGCAACACTCAAACTGTAACAAGATTTGTATCTCGAGAAATTATTCACACGTGGCTATGACCTGCATGGCAGATATAACAGAGCGAAGTTATGGCACGACGCACCCTACTCGCGACGATGATCCATTTGCCAGGTGGTCGTACCCCCAAACGACGAGCTCTACTGCATGTTGCTCGAGGAGTGCCACAACGCAGGTCCAAGTGGAAATTTTGGAGAAGACAAGACGCTGAAGAAGCTAGCGAAGTACTACTGGTGGGACAGGATGCAAGCCGACGTGGCCAACTTCTCTAAATCATGTGACAGGTGTCAGCGAAAGAAATCCCGTCGCAAACAACCACCCGGAATTTTGCAACTGTTACCCATTCAGACGGAACCGTGGACCGACATCTCCATGGACCTTGTCACTGGACCATTGATCATACTCGAGGGATATGACACAATCCTCATGGTTGTCGACAGGTTCTATAAAATGTCCCACTTCATCCCGACAACGACAATCGCCACCGTAGAAGGCACAACACTACAGTTTTTAAACAGCATTGTACGGCTACACAGTATGTCGAGAACCATCACAAGCGACCGAGATGGTCGATTCACCAGTCGTTTCTGGTGCGAACTGATCAGTCGCAATGGCAGCTAAATCTGGCATTCCACCCTCAAAGCGACGGTCAAACCGAGCGGACCAATATGATGCTCAAACAACTTCTCTAAACATTATTCGAGCCACACGGGAAGGATTGGGCAACCATACTTCCAACCGCCAAACTCGCGTATAACGTGGCGATGTCCACCGCACCGAGTAAGATTCAGTTCAAATTGGTTTATGGAAAACTTTTCGCAACACGAGCAGGACTTCACAGTAAGAGAAACATCCCCGCGGTCGACATCTGACGTCACAATTTCTCCACCATCTCGGACGAAACACTCCAGATGCTCGTGAAGACACCAGCGGCGATGAAGTGAGCAGCGGACGGACATTGCAACAATTACGTGTTCGCCATTGGCGACCAAGTTCTCCTCAGTTCAGCAAACATCCAACTCCACGGAGCCGACTGTTCAAAACTCAAACCCAAATGGTTGGGACCGTTTGAGATCGGGCGCCTTGTGGTTACGCGACTCAAACTCCCCAACACATTGCAAGTTCATTCGGTGTTCCACATGAGCAGGTTCAAGCACTATCGAGACCCCGACGCGAACTTCCCTAGGAAGGATGCGCCCCCTCCTCCTCCTATCCAAGTGGACGAAGACACGGAGTATGTCATGGAGGACATCCTCGGCCATCGATGACGAGGCAAAAAACGGAATATCTTCTCAAGTGGCATGGTTATGACGTTGTGCACAACCGCTTGGAACCCTAGGACAACCTCTGCGACGTCATTCCTCTGATCGAGAGGTATTATCGCCGTCCCCGGGCTACATCTGTAAGCGCCGGGACGTCGTAGCTAAAAGGGGGGAATTGTTAAGTACGAGACGTACACGAGTCACTGAAATCTCCAAGTGGGTATTTTTGTCATTACAGAAACAATCCACCGTGCATCGTGACCTCGATTTTTTGCTTCGACGGTCGAGGCCAATTCAGCCAACTGCCTTCGCCCTCCGGCATTGCATGACAGATGTTTCCGACAACTTTGACCAATTTTGAGAATTGTCGACAGAATTGTCGCGACCTTCGGTCAACTTCTCGACGCACGAAAAAACATCGAGATTTGTGAACATGCTTCTTGCATCTTCACCGTCGATCTTCGAAGCCCCTCGATTCCTTGGGAGAGCTTCTCGATCCGACCATTCACGACGTGAATGTGCACGCGTCTTTTGACAATTGACCCCGACAACCCCCACTACGTCTTTTTTGCAACTCGACACTTGTAAATATGTTTTCGATCATTCTCACACTTGTCATCAAAGTACACTTACCGCTAATGACAAATTGCTCGTGTCCCAAATTCTCAAACCGTGTTCTGTCCCTTAACTCATACTTGTTTACCATCCATGCTCCGTTCGGCATACCGTATTGACTTGGACTTTTGCTCAAAATATTTATTTTCATTCGCCCATGTGTGCCCTAAATAAATTTCCACCGTATGGGAGGAAAACCTTTGAAATTCAAGCTGGACAAAGGTACTCCTCCTGTTGTGTTTTGGTTCAATGCCGTCTCAAAATCCTTGCTTAATGACTCGTTCACTACCATGAAAGTGGTCACCACGCCCATAGAAGTGCAAGGTTTGGTTTTCTTGGCATAACCAACTCAGCAGCAGCATGAGAGTTGCTCGCAGATGTCCACTTTTGGACGCGTGAGCCTCTCTATTTCGACTCCAAAGGTGGGACGCGACGATGTACACCCTCAAGGACGTAAACGATGGGTGAAAGTCAGTTCTCCTCCTTATTTTGTGAAAGGGGATGGGAGACCATGCCCAAAATTGAAGACGGCTTGTTCTCCGGTGAAAGCTAGTACCACTAAATTCCAATTGAGAATTTGAGTGAAAGTTAGAGTCACCATGGTATCACGGTGTGACAATGGGTGTTGAGAGGTAAATCTGGTAAGAGTTGGCATGGCAAGAATTGAATACTTCAATGGAGTATGGTGCAAACAGTGTGCTTGAAATATTGGTATGGCTATATTTGCGGCCTAATTCTGCTATACCCATTGTTTGGGCTTCCGAATTTTCTCTTGGCCATTTCTCGCACATTTTTTGCACGGCACTCACTTTACACAAAACATACATGCTGTATCCACTTTTCTTGAAGCGCCTCACATCATGCATGTGGCGCCCACTATTGCAAACAAATTCATGGTACATCGGATGCAGACAAATTTTTTCGACGATAGTGGGTGTCCGAAGTATGATTTTTTACGTTTCATTCATTTCACGTGATATTTTATTTCATCATTTGCTCTTTGTTCCTCGATGTGACAAAATTTCTATCATTTCTAATTTTACAGACAATTAGTCGCGTTTTTGGTACATAAAACACAGGGGGTCTTTTTTCCACTTCAGCATCATTTTTTTGTCGTCAGACATTGGCCGCTAATCTTGCGTGTACATCACAATCACGCAACCGTGGATGTCCACGGTCACGTAATGTGCTCGTTCGCAACGCGAACAAGAAAAAAAGCCCTTGCATGGGCCTATCGGCCGTGGGCCTACCGACCCGTTCGAGGACTCTTTTGCTCGTTTGTTACGTGAACGAGCGAAACAGTCATGTTCACTTTATTCTGTTCACTTCAGTTTTTTACAACGTTTAAAACAAGAGAGCGAGGTTAGATGAGTAATTGTTTTCGAGAAATCTCTCCCACACAAAAAAAGATGCCGACGTTGACTAGACGGCTATATTTGCATCGTAAACATAGATTCCGAATCGAAGTCGGCGTCAATAGTTTTGAGTATATTCCTCATGTCGACGTCGTCGACATGAGAAGAGCGCAAAAAATATAACGAGGCGTAGATCGGACCTCATCCGGTTGACAACCCGATAGTCCTCGTCAGGGCTGCAACACAGCGGACTACCATGGCATGAATACCGCAATACCATAGTTTTCTAGCAGCTCCATACCAATACCGCTACGATTATCGCGTTCTGTATGATATTGGTAAAGTACCGCGGAATTTCAAGAGTACCACGGTATAAGGTATACCCTTGTTTGAAGGTCGCATTCTTGCACGGTACAAAATGAGTACCGTAGCAGTCAATGGAGAAGTACTAAATTTAATCGACGAGATCTGTACGAGTTTGTGAGAGGATTGCATTTCTTCACATTAAAAAAAATCGGCGCATGAGAGAAATGTTAATTTCTTGGAAACGCTCAACTTTTGACAAAGACTATACAGACGAAACAGTCAACATGTTGGGAAAAAAACACCCAACCCTAGAGAAGGTAGACGTAAGAGAAAAGAAATCACACTGGTAAATGTTGAAACCCTGTCCAAACGCAACATGCTTAAAATTTGAAATAGGTTCTCGCACCCACATCCCATGAACCGCAACGTTGACCTTCGACTTCAATTTCCTCCTCGTCGCGATGTCAACTAGCGGATGAGGAAATATGCTTCGATATTCTGAAAGCAATTACTGTGAGTTGAGGATCTCGACTTATGATGTCAATTTTCTTCCTTTAAGGGGCATTATAGTTCAATGATCTCATTAAAATGGACATTGAAGTGTTTCACTCAATGTGCATGACCTTGTCGAAGTTTTCCACTTGCAAAACGTAATGCTCGATTGCCAGTAACACGGTAACGGTATACTTGCATTTGAATGTTCGTTTCCAAGTTGGTACGCGGTACAATACCACGGTAAGGTAGAAGGGTACCTTGACAGGTTAGTACCGATACCGTACCGGTACCGTAAAAAAACACCGTACCGCGGTACTAGCGATACCGCGATACAAAATCACGGTATACTACAGTACCGTAATACCGCTATCAGCCCTGGTCCTCGTCGGCATTTGCCGGCGAGGAGTAGCCGAAGAGGGAGTCGGCGAGCTGGTTTGCTGCCGCCGGCCAGCCCGTCGGAGCCCCAGCGTCGCCGGTCGATACCGGCATTAAGCCCTCGTGCTGGTATTGCGGCTATCAAGGGAATCGGCGTTAAAAGGAAACTATGCAGCGTGTTGGGGCAGCAGCGTTGTTGATGCAGCGTGCGGGCTTCCACGCTCGTTGCTTAGGTCAGCTGCCCCCTCATTCTGCTGCTCTAGAGTCTAAGTCTGGAAGCTCTGGGTTTTGTTACTCAGAAACGCGCGCGCCAGAGTTAGCGTCAGAAAGCAGCTGAAAACTGACAATGACTGATTAGGAATGAAGAATGAACAACAATGGGAGACCCCTCCAAGTTCTAGGCCCCCCCCAGCTCTGTAGAGCTTGTTACTCAGTTCAACAGCCAATCAGAAAATAGCTCAGTTCAGGCTGGCAGGTTTTCTCGGTGAGGCCTGCCAGGCAGCCGACAGCCCAAAACCCGGGCGTCGTCCGTTTTGCCTGAAAACTGGACCATACCATAATACCGCCGCTGCGAACGCAGCCGTGCGGTCAGAATCTGCTAGAAAAATAGTAGCGAGGAGTTATGGCAGCCTAAACACAGATAGTGCCTACAACGGTTTGTGCTGCCAAACAGGGCCATGCAACATGCAACTGGGACCCTAGGCAGTGCATGACGACGCAGACGCAATAGGACGCGCTGGACGCATGCAAGCAGCAAATGCGGTGTCAATGACCGCCGACAGCGCGACCGCCGAGGAGGCCTGCCGATGGAGCTGAGCGCGTCGCCTGAGAGAGGAGGCTCCAGCGAACTGCGAGAAGACCTCAGCGTACGTCGGCTCCACCGGACGACACTCCATCAGCG